>JAMQGT020012927.1:65000-72215 GCA_024447675.2 Pterophyllum scalare | reverse complement strand
TGGTGTTGATCTACTTTGGTACAGTTAGTATTGCTCTGACAAGGCCCCACTGTGCAGTCTGACACTATTTCAGCGCTGGAAAGTAGGGCTCCAGTTTGAAGCTATTGATCCATCAGGACCACGAGCCTATAATGCCCTGAGGTTAGGTTGGGATAGTCCACTTTTATCAGGACACTAAATTGGAAATAGCACTAACTCAGATGCCAACACACAGCTGTGGACAGTGTTTTCAAATGTATTACTTATAATGTTCCTGCATCCTTTTTCCGAATCTAGAACTCTATATTCTTGATTTTTAGTTTGTTTTTTTCCAGTGAACTGAAATGTGGCAGCATCCAATGACATTTTAGATAACAGTGTACTTCCAGTTTTGTACCAGCTGTTTCACACTGATGGTGTGCTAGCTTTAAGGAACTAGTCTTCACTTCTGAAGTGGAGAACTTCTGCTGACTGGAACCCTCAACTTTGTTGGTTCTATGTAATATTTACTCAAGTAGGGAAACACTCATGCATCACTGTGACAAAGTGATGGCCTTGGCATAGTGGGACAAACAGATAGTGAAGATGATAACGACATTCCACCAGAATAACATGGAAAATATAGAAGAATGGCAGAGAGGTCATGACCTCTTCATCACACCCTTACTCACGCTGGCAGAAGGAGTCACAGCAAAAAACGTGCTGAGGAAATCGCAGAATTACAGCCCTGAGTGAAGGTGTCTGACTGAGGCCAGGTAGCATGCATATCCTTATCAGATCATACTTTGACATTCACAATATTTTTTCTCTGGATTTTGTCGGATTAAATGTTTGATTTATTATTTTGCGTCATGTAACGCAATTTGGATTCTTTGCGTTAGAGTTTTGCTTCACTTGTTACCGACACACACTCAGGATCCTTCAACCAGCACAGGCAAAACACCGCACGTCACCACAATCCTGATCAAAATCTCTGCACAGATCAATAAAGTTTGTTGAAAAAGGAAATTGTCATCATATGTGCTTTAACACTGTTGTCACGTCAACATGTAAAGTGTGAAGTGAAATTCATATGTTCATCATCCACCATCTGTGAGCACGTCAATCTGTCACACAAACAGAAAACGCACAACGAAAGCTCGCTCAAAAATAGAATCAATCCCGACTCACTCACACACACCTGCCCACACACACACACACACACCTGCACACACACCTGCACACACACCTGCACGCATGTGCATATGCGCATGCTAAAATGTCACAGATATGCACCATACACACATATGAGGGCACAGATGCACAGTGAAACATATTTCATACACACACACACACACACTCCTGCAGCGAAGGCGTTGCTGTGCAGATGTGTGTGTTGGAATGCACAGGATGCGACGCCACACATGAGTGGTTGTCACGCCGTTTGGATGACAGATGTAGTACTCTGGTCTAGGCTCAGTTCCAGACACACACACACACACACACACACACACACACACACACACACACACACACACACACAGCTAAAGCCACTCTTCATTTATCAATAATTGGTTTTTAATTCCATTTGGCAGCCAGCAGCCCGAGTGGCAGAACAACGACAATAATTAGTCCATCAGAGAGAAAGAACAAGAGGAAGAAGAGATGGAGGGGAAACTTTCAGGGACCATCTCAGAAGTGACAGTCACCCACCTGACCACCGATTGGATCAAAAGTGCAGTTTTTTTGGAGATCAGATTTTATGAAAAGGCTCTACTTCACAGAGCTGACACTGACTGTTTTCACGGCCCATCCTCTCCTCCTGGTGTAACACACAGATAATGCTACGGCCTTTATTGGTAACGGAGTGCTCTGCAGGGTGCAAGTCACAAATACGTAGTTTGCATGTTCTCCCTGTTCCTGCGTGGGTTCTCTCTGAGTACTCCAGCTTTCTCCTACATGCATGTCCAAAAGACATGCATTTTAGGTTAACTGGTGATTCTAAATTGCCCATAGATGCCTATCACCCTATGACTTTTTTTTTTTTTTTTTAAAAGGTGTGACTTTAACACAACACTAGCTATTGTAGTTTCCCATTCTGAGCTGCAGAAAGGCCTGTTTGAGACCCAGCTTCTCCCCACAGAGCCATGCTATTAGAAAAACTTATCTATATATAAATTCTTTTTTTTGCATGAGTTTTAATTTGCTGTTTGGATGCATTGACAATTTCACTGTTGCCGTCAATGACATTTTAAAATGATCCACTACCCGAGGGCCTGTAGATTACAGCTATTCAGCAGTGGTTCTTAGCCTGCTCCCTTACATATGCAGAATTCTCCAAATTTTCATGATCTTCTAAGGTTATTATGTAGAGCAGATGATGAAATCCCCAGTGTCTTTCCAATTTTTCATTACTTGACAGCATTGTTCTTAAATGATTTAGCTATTTGGATAGGAAACAAAGGGCAACGAATTTGGCATGAAACAGATTGTTTTCAAAAGAAATCAAGACCCTAATCATGAGCACCTTTACTATTTTCAGTGAAATATAGCACTGAAATGATTATGCTTTTATTTTCATTTACAGCGTCCTACGATATTTTCTATTTGAACAATTTGGAGACACAGCAGAGTCTATCTCCATGTCCTGGTGATGACCTCAACTTAACCCCGCTGTCAGTATGATGACCTCACATAATCAGAGTCAAAGTATGTGAGACTTTAATCCCGCGCAGGGAACGATTACAGATTGTTCCTCTGCTCTGGCCTCAGTTCATTACATTTGATTAACTCTATAGATTAAATTCTAATTAATTTCATGAGTAAAAGTGGAGCTGCAGAAAGAACTCTGATCGGGATGACCTTTCACCTTTTGCTGTGCAGAACAGCAGATTGTGGACAGCGATCAGCTGGCAGGTCAGGACCTTATTTAGAGCGGACAAACCACAGAGGACACGAAACATTTTTTTTATTGCTAAGTTATTAATTACTAAGATATTTTTCATTTCTGGTGATGCGGATTCAAAAACACACCCATGCACAGCATCGGTGCTCCCAGAAATGACACCCAGAGCTCAACAATAACAGTGGGCATGATTTAGAAAACCTGCTGATTCAAAAAAAAGCTGTAAAATGTTGACTCTTTAATTACATATAGATTTGATAAATAGCTCTTGTCATAAAGAACCATTTAAAGTATAATAAAATGGAAAAAGTTTAATGTTTCTCTGCCAATAAAATAATGTCATGCATGGTTTTTTTTAATCAGTAAGAAAGACACTAACATTGAAGATCAGTGAGCTTATTTTTCATAAAGTATCAGGTGAACATCTGGGAAATTAAACATACATATTAGGGTTGCTTGAATATGTGGCATTTATCAGTTTAATAATAGTTTTTAATATGTTTGCTTGATAGCCTTTAAATGTTTTTGTGTTTGTGCATGTGCACCTCCCTGATTGGCACCGCCTAATTACCCTGAGCAAAGGCCTCGACCCCCAGCTGACGACAGCGTTTCCTCAAAACACAAAAGAACAAAAAAATTTCACCATCAAACTCTGAACCCTCACCTGACCGGGCAAATTAACACAGCAGTGTGTGTGTGTGTGTCTGTGTGTGTGGTGGGAAGTCCTTTCATAGCCTCAGGACCAGATGTTCACGGTGAAAACAGCCACACTAACACACAACAGCCACACTAACACACAACAGCCACACTAACACCACATGTTAGACACGTTAGAAAACACCATTACACCGACTGAATGAAACTAAAAAACAATAGTTTCCCATTACTGAGTTTTTCTTAATCTCTCTATGATCTAATATTTCTGTAACCCTGATTTCTGGTTGAGGTAGCGCTCTCCGGTCGCTCTCCTTCTCGGGCGGTGGGTGTATGGCGGGTTACAATTAATCCTAAAAAAATATAATCTTCTATAATAAACACCAACTCGGCAGGACAGTGTGAACTCAACTTTTACTCTGTCGTCACTCCGACGCACACCACACAGGAAAACCCGTGTTGCACCAAAAACAGTCCCACTGTAAACAGCAGAAGGTAGGAACTAAAATTACTTGTCACAAGGTTCAATAATAACTAACTTAAATGGTACACATAAAATTATAAGATGAGGCAAATGATAATTAATTATATAATAAACTCAATTAGGTAAAATCATGAATATTTCAAAACTTAATGTGCAACACAAATTTATGTTCTAAACCACACAAATTAAATGTGACCAAAAATAAATACGCGCCATGACTAAGGTTGCATTTCTTTTTGAATTTGAAAAATTATGTTAAATCTGTTGAACTAAAAAGGAACACAAACAAATACTCCACCTCAAGTCTGCTGCAAAAACATTTAGACTAAATGCTTTTACATCCTGACTATTTATTTACTTAAAAACCATCAGGACCAGCGGAAGCTGCTTCTGTTTATTGGCCAGCATTCACTTTTATTAAATCTCATCAGTGAATATTTTCCAGACCATCCAATCAAAGGAACAAGTCAGAGAAAACTCAGTTTAGCCTCGTTTAGGACAAACAGTTAATATTTTAAAGATTGATGTAGCCACTGTTGTGTCATTCACTGGTTAGTGAAGTCTCGCTCTGAAGTCTGTAGTTATTTTATTTTACTTTATCTGAGACACCAAGGCTACTGTAGCAACTCGCCTAAAACATATCCTGCTTTACTCGCTATTTAACTTTATGTAGGACTAGAATTTAGATAAGACTTGAAACTAGCAAACTTTAATACAATTAGATGTATTTTGTAACCCAAGGAGATACCCCCTGGTACCGTAGTCATTTGAAATAATGTAGGTTTTAGCCACGTCCACCATGGTTTTATTGCCATGTATGTTGTCACGCTGAGGAGCTGAAGCACCGGGGAAGGTGAACTGACCCTCTAACACAGAACAGTGACTATATATAACAGAATGGTGATTAGGGGAGTGGAGACAGCTGGGGAGAACAAGACACAGCTGAACAGCATCACAGAGGATGAGACACAAATGACCAAAATGAAAGAGGAAGCGCGCTAACTATACAGGGAAAACACAGACACATGAAAAAGCTAACACAAGAGACACAAGAGGAAGGAACGCTGGGAGAAGAATCAAACTAAACTGAGAACTAAATACACCAAGGAACAGTAAACATCAACATTACACAAACTGTGGTTCAAAATTGAAAATAAAAAAAAACAAAAGAAAAAACTCAGAAACACTGGCTAACTTATTCGGGGCTGTGACATTTTCAGGCTCAGTCTCTGTGTTTCTATCAAGTTATTTTCAGCACTGCACCAACCATTAAAAAGGCAACTAGCTGGTAAAGAAAACCGAACAGCTAGCAGTTGCCACAAAAAACTATCACTAATCTCAAAACTGGAGATATGAGGAGAGTGAATATTAAACTTGCATCCATCCAGTGCAGAAATCAATACAATATTTAAATAAACTATCAAAAAAAATGTAAATGCTTTGTGAGCCATTAACTTCAACTGTGGGTCTGATATTGTGATCTGTTAAGCTAAGGTTGTAGCTTTGAGGAGGAAATGCAATGAAATGTAAACCTGCAGGTTTTTGGATAATCCATTTCCCATACAGTCAGCTGGTGAGAAAATATGCTTGGCTATCTGATCCCTCTCTCTCTCACACACACACACACACACACACACAAACACACACACACAGTGTACGTGTGAGTTAAGGCAGCTGTTGTGGATTGAGTCATCCTCCATTGTGGGAACAATTTCTTTCCAAATTAAAAAACTTTCTTGCTACGATTACCTCATTCAGCTCAAGTTAAGAAACAAGTTTATTGTCCACATGTGTCAAGGAAGAAACTCCATCCAGAGCCTGGCTGAGATTCAAACTGACCAACCACAGACTGTGTCTTCACTGTGATGCTATAACAGTATGATCATACAAAGCCACTGAGAACAAAGATGCTTCAGACCTTTAAGAAGTTGAGTAGCTCTAAATGCACAGATATGCAACACTTTGTTGTTGTTTTTTAACCACATCTTAGAAAAAGACGAATAACTTTAGAACAGTTTAGAAGTTGGGTCGAACAAACCCAGTGAGATGCAGTGTGTGCCTGAAGTAACCGCATTGGGAAAGTTGGGAAAGCACTTCTTTGGCCACTTAAGGGCAGTAAAAATACGCTGCCACAACATTAAAACCGCTAAACAGCTGAGAAACATTAATCATGGCTTCATAATGCAGTGTTTTGCTGGGAAACCTTGACTCCTGGGAATAAAGTGGATGTTATTGTGACATGTACCACGTGCCTAAAAAATGTAAGCATTGGCCAGCCCCAACATGACAAGCACACCGCCACACGACAAAAGCGGCTTTGGAACAAGTTCTGAAATTGTGATATAGGTCACACAGGGCCGACCCTCGAAGCTCCTCAGATCTCAGTCCAATCAAGCATCCATTGGATTTTCTGGATTCACAGAACGGCCACGCCGATACCAAAAGGATCCACCGCCAACATCCTGGTGCCAGACAACACAGGGCACAAAGTGGACCTTCTCAACACAAGCTGTGATCCAAAAGCTGGGTAACGAGCTCATAAAAATCCATACCATACCTGATTAAAGTGTAATCAAACTACCCTATGGTTGCCTTCTCAGACAACTTCTGGCATGGCTGCTATTTTTGACTGCCCAGTGGAAGAAGTCCTGTTCATGTGGCATCTGCCATGTATACTGAATCTCTTCCAGTGTGGCAAAAACAGCGATCCTTCACCTTCACCTTCGTTTTGGGGAAGTGGACAAACTCACAACGTTGTATTACAAAGCCTCGATTAATGTTTCGTCCAGGTGAGACTGCAAAAAAAAAAAAGAACAGCTCCTGTGTACAAAATGTTCTGGTTCAGATCATGTTGTTTCCTGAGTGCCGTACCTCAGAACATCACGCCGACAGCTTCAACCTGATGGAATATTTCATGCTTAGAAAATGGAAAAAAAAAAAAAAACGTGAGGCATGCTGGTCACAGCAACACGCTGCCATCAGACTTTGGACTCTTCTGCTGGGTTGCAGTCGGAGATCCAGCTCTCATCACCAGCAATGATCCGCTACACAGAATCTGGATCAGTTTGAAAGAAGCTGATGTTTGCTCTCTGCACAAGTTTGAGGTCTGTGCTCCAAGTTTGTGGATCGTGCATGAGGAGACGATCATGAAGCAGAAATCTGCCAAATTGAAATCAGTTAAGTTTTATTTTAATCCTATTAGGCAGGTGGAAAT
>JAMQGT020012927.1:0-60000 GCA_024447675.2 Pterophyllum scalare | reverse complement strand
TAATTTAGTTGATTACTAAATTATGCAATGACCCAGCCAAAGACATCCTGGAAGGGGGGGGGGTCGCTGCCAGTGATTTTTCCAGAATTGCCCTGTTTTTTTTGTTTTTTTCTTTCTTTTTTAGAAATATTTCCCGCTTGCAGTCACCCCGGGCTAAACATGTGCGCCAAGCAGCACAGCAGAAAATACACAGAGAGGTTTCTCTCTCCTCTGTCCTCCCCCCAGTGGACTGTAATATAACCCTCATACATCAGGTGGATACATACCATCAATTTAAGTGTTCAGCATTATTAATTTTCCCACTTTATGTGCGCAGATGTATAAAATGAATATGCTAAATATGCACTTAATGTGTAACATTAAACAAGTTCAAACTGCTTTTAACTGCTGGGAGAGGAACTGTTGGTTCTACTCCTGATTTACTCAGTTCAGCAGGTTATTTATGGTTTATAACTTCCCTACTAACAACTCAAATATTCTTTATCTCTTTATTTAATCTTTTAGGACACATTTGTCCAACATTCGATACATTTCTAAGGAAGGACACAAGGATGAGTGCATGAGACCGTTAATGTATCAGTTAAAATCTGTAATTTAGTGGAACTTTATTTTAGCTTTGCTGTGTTTAAACTTTGATTCTCGTGGAATAAAACATAAAACATGTCTTCTTTCTTGAGTTCGAGGTGACACAGAGGGAGGTTTATGTTTAAGGGCTCGAGAATCTGCACACGAAACACAGAAATGAGCCCCGATTCTTGAGTTTGAGATCTGATGGCTGAAGCTCAGGTTTCTGGATTTCTGGGCCCACAGAACGTGCATCATCGTCCCTTCTCTGAGTGAACTTGGCACCGCGGACGCTTGAAGAACCGTTACTAAAGGTCATTTAAAAGGATTTTTCAGATTTTCAAAAGAAAAGCGAGCTTAAGCTGTGGCATCGTGCCGGATGTTCATGATTTTAGTGTAAGTCCTCAAGTTTGCGAGTGGCAGACTGTCTAAGCCAGTGTTTGAGGACATAATGCTGTCAACGCTGTACCTCGTATGTACAGTTGTGCTCTAAAGTTTACATATCCTGGCAGAATTTGTTTTGTTTTGGGGGTTTTTGGCCATTTTTCAGAGAATATGCATGATAACATACAAATGTTTCTTCTACTCGTGGCTGGTGGTCGGGCGGTTGCCTCCTTTAACACCAACGACAGCTGGAAGTCTTTGGTGGTTGTCGTGGAGGAGGCGCTTTATTTGCTCAGATGGTAAAGCCGCTCGTTCTTCTTGGCAGAAGGCCTCCAGTTCCTGTAAATTATACGGCTGTCTTACATGAACTGCACATCTGAGATGTCCTCAAAACCTTCACCATTGACAGGCTGACTTTGCCTTGTGTTTTGGATCATGTGTCCCATGTGCAACTTCCAGGCTGATGAGTGCAAATTTTCCTTTTCATCCCTGCCGACTCTTCTCCAAACGTAGCGTTTATGGTTGTGGCCAAAAACCTTTGGTCTCATCACTGCAGATAACTTTGTTCTGCGGGGTTTTGAGGCATCGTCTCCGTGCTGTTTGTGAGCGGGCTGCTTTGTGGCACTGCAGCTTGTGCACCTTGAAACAGTCACAACCCTTTTTTATTTGTTATTTGTGGGTTTTCCTTTGCATCTTGAACAATTTTCCTGCAGTTGTGTCTGAAATTTTACCTGACTGTGGCTTCGTTTCATTTTGTTCAAGTTCAACTGTCTTCTCCCGCAGATCCTTTGATAATTCTTTTGCTTTTCCGACATCAGTGCAACACTAAGTGAAACATGCAGCGGTCTGTCAGGAGTCCAGAAACTCACTGACTCACTTTTTAAAGGCACGCACTAATTACAAGGTTAATTGTAATTAACCTTGTAATTGAGGATGGTTAAATTTAAACCTGTGTGTCAGTTTGTGTGTATGTTATCATTCCAAAACTGTAAAGGAAAACTTTAGATCAGGGTCATTTGGGTAGTTGCTGTTGTCATTGTGATCTAAAAAGTTCAAACACAATTGTTAAATAGATTCACCCAACCACAAACCATAAGTGAAAGAAAATATTTTGCGTTATCGTTAATATTCTCTGAAAAAAGGCCAAATTTTTTAATGGAATAAAACAGTAATACAGTTATCCTCTCTCAGTTTGGGAGCACCTTTAAACAATTTCCTGCTTTTGTCTAAGTTCAGGGTAAAAATTAAAAATGATGATGTTGTTGGTACAGATATGTTGCAGACAGTAACTACAGAAGGTGGCTGAAAGCAGGAATCCCAGATTACTGTAAACCGTGTCCTTTATAACTGATTCCAACTCTAGCAGGTTACAGTTAGTTTGTTTCGCCTCCATGACACACGATCCCATCCTAACTCAGTAACTGCGAGGTGTTTCCCAGTGTTGTTACTTTGTTTCTCCACTTGTTGCCGTGGTCTCCTTAAACGTTACTCTGTTCATTTTTATTTGCAGTAATGTGAGTCTTCTCTGCAGACTTAATTCATATTTATTAATGGCGTCTCGAGGAGCTCCCTCTGACTTCTACTTCCTGCTCTCGGTTGTTATTTGATCATTTTTAGATCTTGTTTAAATTCCACCTGAAAGAACAAAATAAACTGGTGCTGCATGGATTTTTTTCAGTCATGATGTTTTGTCTGTAGAGTTGCTTTTGTGACACTTTTTTATTCACCTTCTGGGTTGCTGGGTTTTATATTGCAGTCATAATTCACCTTCTGCCCCCTCTTTCTGTTTTTTTATGCACAACTGGATGTGACTGCATATTTGTGCAAGTTTTTGTTACACAAGAGGTAATTAATGTTTGTCTCCCTTTTTATATGTATAAATATATTACAGGTACATTAGCAGGAACATCTGTATAAAAAGAAGAGGTTTCATTAGGGATGAAAGTGACTTTTATTTAAACTTTCCACTCACAAATCTTGATTACCTTCTTTCCTTCCTTCCTTCTTCCTTCCTTCCTAACACAAAGATCCCTTCCTCTCTCCCTGCTTCCTTCCTCACTCTCTTTCCGCTCTGATGAAGACTCCGGTCTCTTCAGGCTGTAATTAGACGACTCTGCCTCTGTCTCTGCGCTCAGTCATGGATGGCTCATTGTGCACATGGACTCCTTTGCAACGCTTAATTGGCTAAACATTGTTTAGCCCACTTAGTCACTTTCTACTTTTTTTTAAAGTATATTATAATTATCATTATTATTATTATAATAATACCCCCTCCCTGCACTCCCCCTCCTCTCCTCAGCCTGTTCTCTTTCATGCTCAGCCTCTTTCTTTGATACCTTTTTCTCTTTGGTTGGATGTCTTTACACCACCCTTTCAGTCTTTTTCTTTGTTTCTTAGTTTAACTCTCCGCTCTTCTCTGGCCATGCTCCATATCTAGCAGGGCTTTAGCCTGCGGTCCTAATTGCCGGGACAGTGGATTCTGTATGAGATGGCCATATGGTGCCATGCTACAGGGTTAAAGTCCTCAGGTATTTTGATATACTGCATGCAGTTATGGTCAGAAGTTTACCATCATCATGCACATGAATGTCATGGTAATGTTGGGCTTTTGACTGGTATGACTGCACAGCATACATCTTAAAAGACTTAGAAAAAGCAACACAGGGTTAAAAGTATACATACAGGTATACTTATGTATACCTACATACAGGTATGTTTGGAGGAGTAAAGATGAGGCGTTCAAACTCACCAACATTGTACCGACTTTCAAGCATGGTGGTGGTAGCGTCATGCTCTGGGGTTGTTTTGCTGCCACTGGAACATTACACAAAGTGGATGGAATCATGAAGGAAGAGGCCTACCTCCAAACTCTTCAACTTCACCTCAAATCAACAGCTAGATGGTTGAAAACCAGTTTCCCAGACTGTTAACATGTTTTCTTCTGCTGGGTATTTAAAATCACGGGAACATGGGGGTGACTCATTGGAGGAACTGCAGTTTTTAATTTCATCTGTCCTGTTAGAGGAAAGGGTTACTGCACATCAGTGCAAGGTTGTGAGTGATCGCCCTTGTACTGTAATGAAACATCTTTTCAGTCTCTTTCAGGATGAACCCCATAGGTTACTGAATGGTTTGATGTACACTCACTGGTCACTTTATTAGATACACCTGTTCAATGGTTGGTTAATGGAAATATTTAATCAGCCAATCACAAGGCAGCAACTCAGTGCATTTAGGGATGTAAGTCAGAAACTGTTGATCTACTGGGAATTTCCACCACAGCCATCTCTAGGGTTTGGAGAAAATGGTCTGAAAAAGAGCAAATATCTTCTCTGAGGTCAGAGGAGAAGGACTGCTTCAACAATAACTCAAATAACCACTCGTTACACTCAAAGTATGCAGAAGAGCACCTCTGAAAGGTCAACACATCAAACCTTTGAGCAGAAGACCACACTGGGTCAGCTAAGAACAGGAAACTGAGGCTAAAGTTCACACAGGCTATTTTCTTGGCACACTTTGTGCCGCTTACTACCAACTGATCATTGTTTTAATGCCACAGCCTACCTGAGTATTGTTACTGACCACGCCCATCTCTTTATTGCATCCATCAGAAAATGGGTACATCCCTCAGGGGACCCATCTTCTGAAGGTTGCTTCCCGCAGGATAATGCACCTGGTTTCTTAAAGTGGTTTCTTGAACATGATAATGAGTTCGCTGCACTCAAATGGCCTCCACAGTCACCAGATCTCAATTATTGATCCTGCCAATATGGACCAAAATCTCTGAGGAATGTTTCCAGGACCTTGATGAATCTGTGCCATGAAGAATTAAAGCCAAAAAGGAGTCCAACCCAGTACTAGCAAGGGTTTCCTAATAAAGTAGAAGAATAATCAGTGAAAACAGAAATAAGGATACTACATATAAGTCATTTATCTCTACTGGAATTTCCTATTTAAGTGTAAATGATAAGGAGCTAAAAAAAAATAGAGAAAACATGCAGGCTGACTTACAATGAGACAAATATGAATTATTTAAATATGAATATCATTTATTTGTTTATTATTTTTAATTAAACTATAATATATATATATATATATATATATATATATATATATATATATACACACACACACACACACACACACACGTATATGGTTGTTGGCTGGTTTGGTTTTTTTGCTGGAAAAAAGGAAAAGAAAGTTTCCCAGCTCATTTTTGTTTGACCGTCTGAACTCAGGGAAACTTCTTCCAAAGATGTTTTAGAAAATAAAATCTGTGACTGTGTGTGTTACCTGTGCGTAATGCATGCAGATAATCTGCTCCATATGTTAATAGTCAGCAGTTCAGCTCCGCTAATATCCACAGAAACACACACATACACACTGCTTCACCTCTACATCCATCAAGACGCACACACACAAATACAAGCAAGCCGTCCCACATGACATCTGCCCATGTGTGTGCGTGTGTGTGTGAGCATGTCCACAGGTATGGCTAGTGGTTGGCACTGTCTGTGTGTGTGTGTGTGTGTGTGTGTGTGTCTGTAGAGTCCCACCGGGAACTTAGGATCCAGCTGCTGATTTCAGAACAAATGGCATCTGCTGCCACACGCACACCACTTCATCACTACCACCAAGAGTAAATACAAAACACTCACATGCTAACTGGCGGTGCGACAGACACACACAGACACACACACACACACACACACGGTGTGGTGTAACAGATGTAACGTGGGCCTGAGACACATGCTCGCTCTCCTCCGACTCAGGTGGTGGGAGAGCAGGTGATGTCACAGAGAGAGGAAACTTGTCCTGGGAGTCTGAAATATCCAAAGGTTGTCCATCATCTTACAAAAAGAAAACGCTTAGAATGAACTCTTACTTGAATCGAAGGATTTGTGCCTCCTCACAGGATGCTGGATGCTAGTATAAACGACTACACGTTGGAGCAGCAGCATTCAGAGACCACACAATCTCAGTGACAGTCACTGACTTTAGGCAAAGTGACTGTTAGCTGCTGAAATTTTTGGGGACCAATTTAAATGTATCTAAACTTTGAGGTGGGCGAGCTTTTAAAAAGCACAGTTACGGGTTCTTCACCCTGTTCTTAGTGTATCTGACAACAAAGCAGCTTTTAGGCATCTTTCCTTATTTTGCTACCACATGGAATTCACCCAATACAAAGTCAGTGGATTTGGGAGCCAGTGTAAAATGAGTCGCCTCAAAATTACTCTCAAAACTGGAAGTCTATTTCCAGCCGGGAGAGTTGCCCCCTGCTGACCATTAACAACAAAGTAGGTTTGAGGTGCTACACTTTTCAGACACGGAAGCCGCATCCAAGCAGCGCTAACCCAAATCCAAACTGATCGCGTCTACCCTTGAGCAAACCTAACAGGAGTAGTTCGATACCTGAGCCTGCCAGCTCTGGTCCATTACTGCACCAAAATACTGCAAACTACCAGCTCCACTGCCTCCACTGTCCAACATCCTCATACCAGCTTTGAATAACATAAAAATGATGAACTTACTGGGCTTAACTTCAACTTCATGCACACAATCTGTCTAAAATAAAAGAAAACAAACAAACTGAAGATGATTAATCATTTTGCATATTTGCTGTATTTAAGGCACTCTTGTATGTCTCTTTTTTTTCTCTTCATGGAGATACGAGGGTCATAAAGGATAAAATAAAAATTTTGGTTGGCATAAATTTTTCTTTTTCTTTGTTAGTGTGGTTGTGCATGATTCATTTACTCCCTTTAAGGAAGTTCACAATAACCTGCTCATTTTTGTACATTTGTCTCTCATTTCATGTTTGTGCATGAACATGTATTTGTGTGTGCATCTAGTGTGGGGGGGGGGTGTCAGTGGATCAAAGTGGCAGGTGCAGGGATCGTGGCGACGCCCCCGGGCCAACCGCGGGGCTCGAACGCTCGCCGCGACGATTAATCACCCGGCAAAATGCTTCTGACGTGCCGAAGAGGGAAAGAGAGGAGCTTCGTGTTTCTGCACACTTCAGCGAGCATGTGTGTGTCTGTGTGTGAGCGAGAGAGGGAGAAGACGGGGATTAGACACACATACTCACCACGGTGCCTGGAAATCTGGGATGGAAGCATTGGCTGTGTGTTTGTGGATGCGGTGAATACACAGTGTGTTTGTTTGTGAAGCTGGTTTTACTACAAGTCCTCATGTCAAAGTGACAAAATCCAAAATGACACATGAGAGCGTGTCCTGATCTGTAACCCTAAATCCTTCCTACATTTACTTCAGTATATATGTTTATTACATCTTCAGTTGCTGCAGGTTTTTTCACATGATTTTTAACATAGTAACACTGTAACTCTGTACCTGTGATGTGGGTACACCTTGCTACTCCTGGGACAGATCCCCTTTTACCTTCACAGCTGCCTTAATTCTCTGTGGCATGGATTCAACAAGAGGCTGGAAACATTCTTCAGAGATTTTGCTTCATATTGACATGATGGCATCAACACAGTTGCTGCAGATTTGTCTGTATGCAATATTTGATTCTACCACATCCCACACGTGCTCTACTGGACTGTGGAAGCATCCATCAGACGATGAGTATGCTGGGATGGGCATGGTCAGTAACAATACTCAGGTAGACTCTGGTATTTAAATAATTCAGCTGGTAGTAGGAGACCCCATACCGTTACACCCCCAGCAGCACCCTGAACCGTTCATACAAGGCTGGATGGATCAGTTTCTCTGATCTTCTATTGTCCAATTTTGGTGAGCCTGTGCGAACTGTAGCCTCAGTTTCCTGTTATTTGCTGGTCAAAGGCTGGATGAAGAATGGGATACCATTCCACAGCAGTGTGTGTGTGTGACCGAGCTGGTGACCAGCATGAGGAGGAGGTGCCAGGCTGCTGTGGCTGTGTTTGGTTCTTCCACATGCTGCTGGGGCCCCTGTTTGTTAAATGAATAAATTGTTAAATTGCCAACATGTCTTGTTTCTTCAGACTTCAATCATCCAGTCCAATAAATGACACCAAACACGAGTCAACATCAGAATAAGCTTTTTGGCATCGGCAGAGAAGATTTGGCAAATTCTTCATGGGCGCAGCCCACATACTCATGTCTGCTGCTCAACCTGCAAATGCATTTTCCTTATAAATGTGGCTCCATTGAAGGGAAAATAAACAGGATTCCCAATGGTATAAGAATAGATAATAAAGAAATAATCAACCAAACACAAATTTCCTTACTGTTTGCGCTAAGTTTTTATAAATAAAATTTTGTTAACTGGTTTATGGAATAAAAGAACTTTTGTTAAATGTAATGAGAGATTGTGCTTTTAGCTCAGTGTTCATATAGCAAACAGATACATCTATGGGATTTCTTTTAGGTTTCCTTGTTCACATTAATGTTTTAGATACATCATTAAATTCTGCATTAACCTACACGCTGCTGCAAATTACAAACACATAAATTTAATGTTGAAGACAAAAATATTTTGTTCTGCATCCACTCCCACAGGAAGGGGAAACGAAAGACAGATGAAGACAAAACAGACGCTGCTAATGTAATATGTGTTGGTATTATTCCGCCAGCCTGGTATTTCCTGACATTTTTCAATAAACAGAAATATTATTATTGATGAGAACCATAAATCTTACAGATTATTTGTCCTTTATTAGATTAAAGTAACACCGCCCCATCCCCCGAACACCACCTTTCTGTCACATTTCAAAAGCATCTAAAGCAGAAAAGCACAGCAAACTAAAGAGGTTCATGTATAAAGACATCAGTACAGGCGGTTTTCACCAATATTTTTGATACACAGGGGGCCAAAAGCAAAAATAATATTGTGCTATTGACAACAAAAGATCCCAACATCTTTACAGTAGGTCGTTTTGTTATTATTATTTGTTTGAATTATTTTTTTTCTCAATTTCTTTGAAGTACATTTAATATTTTACTTCATATGTTCCCTTTGTTTTCCTTCTGTCCATTAAAAATGTTGGTTTTAAATAATATTTTGTCCCCACAGACTGAGTTAACGGTTTATCAAGGGCTCCTCTGATTGGCACCACTCCATCCCAGTTTAGCCTATCTCTAGTCAAGACAGGCTACTGAAATATATTCCATAAAAATTAATTATGTCAGCCCGGTCTCACTGCAAACTGTGAAATGGTCACGGAAAAACAGTCTGTTTCTGAACACAAAATGTCACATTTTCTCATGACAGTCAGCACAACTATGTAACCGGTTTATTAAAAAAAAGAAGTACAGTACCAGTCAAAGGTTTGGACACTTTTGATCGACTTCTGACTCACCCTCAGTTGATTTTTGGTCTGTTTGGCAGGTCTTTATTTGACACATATTCTAAGTGTGGTCACTTCAAATAAAACAGCTGATTGACTGGTTGTTATTCAGTTTAAATTCACAGATTAGTAGAACCTCATAGCTAACAGATTATCAGATTTAAACTTAGCTTCAGTTACATTTAGCCTTTTCTTTTCACTTTTGTGTCCTTTAGGGTCATGTGGCAACACGATAGAGAGCAGCTACACACAGTCATGGTTTATGTGGCAACCAGATGCTTCTAATCAAATGCATCTGATTAATTGATCACCATCAGGTGTGAGCACCTCTATTAAAGCATAGGTTTTGGCCGTTTGCTCGTCTAGAGCATTCAGGTGTGTGTCAACACGGAGCTGCAATCTTCCCAAATACTTCTCTCCAAGGTCAGACTGCACAGTGCTCAGAGAAACTGCAAGAAGTCCAAGAGCTATAGCACAGACTCTACAGGCCTCAGTGTGCATATTAAATGTTAAAGTTCATGGCAGTACAGTTAGAAAAAACTGAACAAGTAGGACTTGTTTGAAAGGGTTGCCAGCAGTAAGCCTTTTCTGTCTGTAAAGAACGTGGCAGCACAGTTTAGATTTGCAAAACTGCATCAGAGCAAACCACAAGTTTTCTGGAACAATCTCCTTTAACAGACAAGAAGAATGTTTGGCCTACAACGCACAGCATCATGTTTGGCAAAAACTAAACAGCACATCAGCACAAGTGCCTCATAACAACTGTCAAGCACGGTGGTGGAGGGTTCATGATTTGAGCTTCTTTTGCAGCCACAGGTCCTGGGTAACTTGCATTTGCTGAGTCAACCATGAACTCGTCTGTGAGGCTCTCTGCTGTGGCGGGACCTGAAGAACTCTGTGAATAAATGAACGCCTGCATACCTCAATGAACTGTCGTTATGTTGTAAAGACAAAAAAAGCCTTCGTGATGATAAGACAACTTAGTCTTCACTACATTCGGGCTTATTTTCAGCACTGTAAGCCAGCCTGACAAAGAGTCACAGCTCTGTTGAGCCTTGTATTGCTTTTGTTCTCAGTAGTATTAACTTCATAAACTTCTTTACAAGCAAAAGCAGTAACATCACTAACCACAGCCTCCTCACAGATATATCATTAAACACAGCAGATTCAGTGGTTGCTGACATTTATTTAGACTGCTTCTACCCTATTAATCGTGCTGAGCAAACTACAGTAATTACTTCAACCAGACCATCAACATGTCTATTAGATCACATTCCTAAAAGACTATTCACCATTAACTGATGCTTAGATATTAAATACATCCAATTTATCTTTATTAATTGGGATATACCACAGGCTTTGAGTCGGGTGTTTAAGCCAACTGATTTCCAACCTTTCAACTACAATAAAATTCATCAGTCAAAATAATCAGAGCTTGTTTGACTAAAAAAAAAAACTACCCATTGCTACTAAAAATAAAGCAAATAGTGAATGTGCCATAAAACATTGATCCGAAATGGGTGAAAATGCTCTGCAGGGTGAGGGGAAAAGCTGGGTGATAATTCTTAGGGGAAAAGAAAGACACAAAGAAATGTGGAGAGAGAAAAAGGAAAGAGAGAAAGGGATTGTCCTGAAGGGATGAGGGAAGTGTTTTATTATTTGTTGTTTTTTTGTGTGTTTTTTATTGTTTGGGTCTCAGCTGGCAGATACAACATATTCTCTCTCTCTCAGTCTCCCTCTTTGTGTGAGTGTGTGTGTGTGTTCCACATGTTATGGGGACCTAAATGTATCTGCATCACATTGTGGGAACATGTTCTTCTTACGGGGACAAAAAGTAGGATCCCATTATGTAAGTGGTTACAGAGTAACACTAGGGTTAGGGTTAGGAGTTATGGTTAGGGTTAGAGTAATTCTCCAGGAAATTCATGTAAGCCACTGTTGTGTCCTCTAAAACGATGGAAATGTGGCTGTGAGGCAGAACTGCTTCCCTTACACACACACACACACACACAAACACACACACCTACAATAGTAAGTGAAACTGCCCTTTGAGGTTAAGATTTACATAATGATCCTGTACTGGTTTGATTTATCAGTTCAAATCCAAACCTCCATTTTCTTTATCATCCCTTGGGTGAAGCTGTTCACTGATCTGCTGTCCCTAATCGGATGAGCAAGGCACTAACGAAGCCTGGGTGAGAACTCGGTTCCCAGCGGGGGGGGGGGCATACATGTTAAAATGAGCAAAAACTGTGCCCAGCTAAATGGGACATCTATTAGATATGTTTAATAATAATAAAGTATGTGTATTTGAATATGACAGGAAGAGATTCAGAGTCAAATGAACAAGAACCCTCGGGGGATGAAATGTGCCGAGGGAGCTTAAGTGTTCTGAGGAATTAGGTTAAACATAAAGGAGAAAGCGTTTAAATTAAAATATAGAAGCCTTTAGAGAGATTATCCGGTTATACATAATGCATTTGTTTCTATGCCTAATGCCTTTATATTGCAACTAAAATAAGATTATTAATGTGTGTTGCTATATTCTGCTATTAGTCTATATTTCCTATTAACCATATTGCCCATGTCCATCTCAGTATTCTTCTGCTTACTCTCTGCAGCTCTGAGCCCATGCAAATTGATTTTAGCAAAGAAAGAAAGAAAGAAAGCTAATAATAAATAAAAGGAGTTTGAAGTTTCCACTAAAAGATGGATATTTCCAAAACGCAAATCTTTCTGGTGCAGAATCAGCAATCAGCCAGCTGCATATATGAGAATTTTATCACCAACACATCCAAATCTATTGTAGCAAATATAAATGTTCTCCAGAGCTTTTTTATCTGTGCAGAATTGAAGTGAATTGAATCATGGCTTCAACAGCAAAACATGTCTTTGGGAAACCTTCAGGTACATCGATACATCACCAGGTGGGATGGGTGGCTGCTCAAAACAGGTCCTACATTTTGTTACGATGCTCGTGTTCTGCCAGGAATCCCTTCCGTCAAAGTAATTTTGTAACAGGTGCTTATAAAGTTATGAGGGCTGAAAAATGCTGGAAAAAATAACTATCCTTGTGTACTTCAAGGGCTGTAACTCAGAAAATATTTATGGCATGAAAGTTTATTAACAAAGAAAACTTTGCTTAAGTTATTTTACCAAAAACAGGTCAAGCAGGAACTTTCAGATTTGGTTTATTTTATATGAAATAACCGCTTCTTATTTACAGGCCGCGGTGAAGCAGCACAGTTTGGTTAAACTGAAGAATCTGACCAAATTTCCTTCCTGAGCAAAGGTATGATTTATCCATCAACAGCACAGTTGTTCAGCGATATTTGCTTTTTAACGTTGATCAATTAAACATTTCAACAACTCATTCACGCTCTCATTTGTTCATCCATTTATTCATTGCCTCCTTTGCTCTCAATCATGCATGAATCAATTCATATTAATACACATTTTTCAGTATGCACGTTGAGTGCCTTCAGTGTGGATGACTTCAGTCAAACGTACGTTTTAATTTAGCACGTTTGATCAGGTTTAATTCATTCATCTGTAGGTTGGTTCCATACGTTCCCCATCAACACAGTTTGAATTTTTCAGCTGTGATCTGTGCAGGAATCTTTCATGAATATCAAACTCACCCCATGCTCTGCTGAGGCACACACATCCAGAGTCACACTCTGACTGGAAGTCACTTCATCACTCACCTCACCGCTCTGACTGACGAATAAGAACATTTATACATTTTTAGAAGATTGTTTTAATTATTCACAAAGGTATAATGTATATTTTATCCAGGATACGTTGCACACCGAGACAAGTGTGGAGTTGATCTTCTGATGCTTTGAGTGAATGACTCAATGTAACAAACAGCCAGTTTATGAAATGATCAGTCAGTGTGTCTATCTGCATGTAGCAACAAAGATAAAACTTTCATGCTTACCCTTTGTTCACGTTTTTAAATGTGCGGGCTTTTTTTTTTTCCCTTTTGGTGGCAGTGGAGTTCTCCATTAACCGGAGCCAGCCTTTCCTGTTTCCCTGCCATTCTCCCTCGGTGTGTTTCTATAGTAACCTTGGCTAAAATCCAAACAGCCGGTAGGGCCCTCTGAAGGGCACTACGCAGGCAAGATGAAAGATTTCCACCAGGCGACTGCAGCTTCTAGGCAACAGATAAATGTGATTCTTAAAGGAGGACATGGCTCCGCTGAGCAGAGAAGTGACAGTGAATATCAGGGTGAGAGCGGCTCATTCGACATCTTTATATAGCCAATAATAGCCTGGTTGCACATTAGCCATATTCACTCATATACCAAGCAGCCTATCTGATCAATATTACACAAAAGATAAAGGCCATAGGTGGCTCCGATGGCAGGTGAAGATCATAAAATCTATACATATCAGATAAGCATGATGTCACCCATTCTTCCCTTATGAAGCTTCAAGTGCAATTTGTATTTTGATTTTTAAATATATTTATATTTATATTGCATTTGTATTGCATTTGATATTAATTTATTAAATTAGGTATATCTGATTATATTTTATACATATTTTATACACACTATAAAGTTCAATGGAGATTTGCTCTTGGAGTTAGCGTCAGTTGGTTTCTAGAAAAATTGTAATTTTTTTGGCACTTCTTCTTCTTGCCTTCATTTATCAGCCACTTCACCCCAATTTCTACACCCAGCTCAGAAAAAAGCATCTAGTGGCTGTTAGAGGAACTGCAGAGTAGCAAATATTCATGGAGACATTCAAAAGCTTTTAAAGACCACATGAACAGCGGTGGATTTACTGAGCAGTAACCACATGTGAACAAGCACAATATAGTGTTAAGTTTCATTGGAACACTGGAGGGTTTAAAGGGTTTATCATCTGTGCAAGTTACAGTTACAGGCTTGCAAGAAACAAAGAAAAATATTACACCAATTTTTCATATATTTAAAAATTGTAACCATCGGTTAAAAGAGCACAGATTATTGTGGCTCAGTGTGGTCTGGCGCTGGAGGACCAAATGGGAGTCTTTCTGGGTTGTTGTGCGTGTGCAGGATCTGGAATTTCTAAAAGATATCCAATGCACTTTTCTCAAATATTCTTAGAAAAACGAGGAATTTTCAGATGAGACAGGAACATATTCCCATGCTCACGTCACTATTTCCTCGATTCCCACAAACACCGTTTGGCTGTTGAGGCAGAAACCAGCGAAGGAGTTTAAAACTCTGAGCATCAGTGTTTCTGTTTGTTCCCTGAAAGATTCATAAGCGCCACATCCACATGAATCATTCACTAAGGAAATGATTGCCGTAAACATGAAGTGCCATCCCTGCCACTGTGCGCTGAAAAATTCATGCTTTTTAAGTCATAAATTATGACACGCTGCTCTCTCCTCTTGCCGGTGGGGCGGAGGGCGAGGTGGGCGGCTGTGACTTCCTCCTCGTCAACCATCCTCTTCCTGACTGAGGCTCCCGATCTCTCACCGTCTCGCAGACGAGCCAAAATTAAAAGGAGAGAGTGCTGAATGAGACATCCACACTCGAGGATACCACATGGAAAAATCCTCCACAATAGTAAAAGCATTTTGTAGAATTTCATAGTTTTACCCATAATTTCTATTGGCAATAACAACAAAAGAGACTTATAAATCTTACAACATATTTACATGAAAAACACCTTGAAGGGAATGGTTCTGTTATTTTGTTTTTCATATGAGTGGAGTTTAGATAATATTTTGGCTTATTTATATCCTGTCTGCTCTATTTGCAGATCTGAGGTATTAACTGAATCAATACAGTGTCAATATAAAGAGACAAGCAGGTGGTTAAAAAAAAAAAAAAGGTTGTAACAACTATCCAAGTTGTGAGCAAGAAGCATTAACTTTTAACAGCTTATTGTTGCAGAAAGTCCTTAAATAAATCAGAGGGTGCCAGAGAAATCCGAAAGATATGAAGGTGGAGTAAAAACAGTGGGCTGCACCTGAGGAACAAACGTGGGAATCATAACAGATGCTGTGACAAAGACTGACCGCTTATATACAAAGGGCAGAGTAAGGAATGACCAGAAGGAGGTATATCTGTATGTTCTCAGTCATCCACGTTATGGTGCGGTAGTCTTAAGCACTGGAATTGAAGTCACCTGGACTTCCTTTTAAGTTTTCAAGAACCTAAAAAAGAAGGAGAGTCACCTTCAACTCAAACACCCTCAACGGGAAAGAGACACGGGTGAAGGCAAACCTAACAGGGAGCACAGAAGAAAAACGAACCTTCAAAATAAAACAGGAAATAACCAAAAGGAGACAGGAACCTGAATACATAACAAAGACGTGATAAGGAAGCAAGCAAAAGACTCCCAGAGGGAAGGGGACACTTGAAGACTAACCTAGAAAGTCGGTTGTGTTTAACGGTAGAAGAAACATTTCATCACTCATCCAAAGGACTTCCTCAGTCTCAGCAGACTGCCAGTTTCTCCAGTCTTACAAAAGTTTCTCCCTTATTATAAACATTTCTTCTCAAACTGAACAGGACTACAAATATGTCGAGACACCTTTGTGAGTCCTGTCTAAGGGGAAAGAGCACCGTCTCCATGGTGAGTTACTGCCATCAGGATGGAGGTGGTGTGGTACCACTTTTGTGCGCTTTTACACCCTCCAATATAAGGATGAGGTATGGTGCGTGTATGTATGTAACAGCAAAGTTCTTTGGAGAACTTTGCTGTTACATACAACTTTGTGTAACATCTGTAGTTGTGGTGCATTTGTTTATTGTTGTGGTTGTAGCTAGTAGCTAGTCTGAAAGTATAAGAAAGAATATTAACTTAAATGGTTTCTCTCATTCATTTCCCTTACAGCCTGTAACTAGAAAGGTTCTCTGCAGTGCATGTGTGACAACAACTTTGTGTTAGATGTGGTCATTTTTCCTGTGCAACCTCAAATAATAATAATAATGCCTTAGACTTATATAGCGCTTTTCATGGTACTCAAAGCGCTTTACAATTCACACTTAGGCAATGTGGGGTAAGTGTCTTGCCCATGGACACAATGACAGCACACGCTCAGACGGGGACTCGAACCCCAGGACCCTCCGGTTGCGAGGTGAGCACCCACCCACTGCGCCACTGCCACAATACTTGCTGCCTAAATGGGCGATGAGTCATGAAACATCTTACAAGCCCCTAGTTTAGGTGCTGTATTTAAAATATTTGATGAGCTGTTTCATTTTAGCACAAAGAGCACCTTTTTTTTAATCAGCACAGTCAGAGAACCTTGTCTCTGAAGCTCTGGCTACTCCAGCCATGTCTCTCTGTGCTAATATTTGATTGTGGTTTCACTGAATCGCAGCTAGTTTATGAGCCCAGGCATTTATGTGACTGTTACAGCCTCAGCGTAAAATAACTGACACAGGATGAGAAGGCTGGTGTTTTATCAGAGTCCAATATAACCGTGTTCCCCTCGGCACATCAGTTCAGTCCAGAAAGTCGTATAAACCGTCGGACGGGATCATAAACGGACTGTGAAAGCCCAGAGAAAACAGTCACATATTATTTTACAGTAATAAGACATAACAATCTATACTTCAAAACAAATTAGACAAAACTAGATATTATAGTTTCTTTATTAGACATAAGACAAATATAGTCAAATGCTAGAAACCTTAAATATGATCTAATTAAAAATATAGTGTTTTGTGCCCCTGGTATCCTGGGCTGCCTTCGTGCCCCTGGTATCTTAATGAAGTTTCTACTAGCCCCTGAGGGGTAACTGACCAATGGACCATCTGGTCAACAAAATAATTCTATAAGAATGACTGCGGTGAGTCTGTACTACTACTAAAATTGATTTCAATCCAATGTGTTTCATCAGTGACCTACAAAGTGGCGCATATGAGGAAATCAGTGCCCTCAGGTTAAATGTTGATAGAATTTAGGTAGTTAAAAAGTCCAACAGGGAAACTGAAAACTGGAGAAAAACAAGTGACAGGTGAAAATGCAATCGACACAAGTGGATCAAATCAGGCAGAAAAGAAGCACAACTCAAAGCAAGACACAAAATGAAACCAACTGTCAAAATAAAACAGGAACCAAAAACTGAACAAAAAAGACACTAAAATAACAAAACTCAATATAAGAACTTAAAAGGCCAGAAACAAGTTGTTTTAATTCATTACAGGGTAATTTGTCGCACATTAAGAAACTGAAGCCACACCACTTCACGTACTACCTCGGCACAATGCGCCCCCTACAGGCTCGGAAATGTTATGTCACGGGCCATGATGACGTCAGGGAATAACTCTTCACACTATGCCAGATTTACATCACGAAGTTTGTCTTCTCTCTCCTATAGTTTGTTTGTCATGTTTGCTGTGTGTTCCTCTTCTCTGGCTGTTTTTTTTTTACCTGGTTCTACTTCCTGTTAAAAGGGGGTTTCTTCTCTCCACCATCAGAGTTCTCTCTCAAATATTGCATGATCTTTAAACAAATTTAATTGGATCTTTATTTCCCGCTGTTTAGAGACTCATTAGACTTTCTTAGTGTGGACTTTGTGGCACATTGCAAGAGAACTGTGCTGTAAAAAAAAAAGTAAGTCCATGTTTGTTAACAACCAAATACATTTGGCAGAGTTATCATTATAATACTGTAGGTCTTATACAACAGTCTCCCCACAGGCATAGAGAAGAAATACAGATTTAATCAACAACTCCTTTAGTATATTGCGAGGCAAAGGCTTTTAATGGATTTCCAGTGATGTTAGATAAAGATCCAACGGCCTGACAGCTGCCATAGCCTAATAATTCACTACTGGGGTCAAATAGAGGTTAAGACATGTTAAGGGAGCAGACCACAAACCTCACAGAACTCAAAAAACATTCAGGGACTGAGCCGTGATTTCAGATTACAGTAAAGTTTGCTTCTAATGGGCAACAAATGCTGCTGTGATAAATTCAAACTCTCACTATTATGATATAATTTGCTATAATACGATGTCTAAGTATATTGTATTTTAAATGTTATGACACTGAGTGCAGTTTCTAATTACACTACAGATATACGGTGTCTAATTAGGGTATGACTGTGTATCTATTGCCTAATGAAGACTGTATTATTTCAAGTTTTATCTTATTTGATACAAAGTATTGCTCGTTGCATCTTATCAGTTTCCCAGAAAATACAGTGCTGCTGTTAAAAAAAAAAATCACTCCGTGGTGTTTATCTAGTGAAGACCTCCAGCCCAAAGGTGTGCTGGGTTTGGGGGTTTGTTTGCAATAACAGGTGACCAACAGAAATCCATTCCTGTATGGAAAGAATTAAACATATGCCAGGTTTATTTTATTTATGGTAGCTTTAGTTTATTGAAAGTGCCGTAAGTGTAACTGTAGATTAAAGCCGGAGCATGCTATGACCGATTAGATTTAGTCCGGTATGTAGACAGTCACGTTAGAGCTCCTCCTCCAAATAATTTCTCAGTCATCAGTGTTCACAAGAGTAAAAGAGATCGCTGGAAATTTACAATCTCAAATTTGAACATCGTTATGTGCCATCGTTATCAGAGGCAGGTCCTTGGTTTCGGTTCATTATTTGAAAGTGTGCGTGTGTGTGTGTGTGTGTGTGTGTGCGTGTGTCCTCCCTCTCTTTCTCCGCTCTCATTGCCAGGTCCTGATTTTTTTCTGGGGAGTGTGTGGTCCTATCTGTGTGAGCATGCTCCCGTCTTTGTGTGTGTCCTCCCTCTCTCTCTCTCTCTCTCTCTCGCCCTCCCTCCCTCTCCCTCTGTATATTCGGCCCTCACCTCGAGGCGAGTCGATCCTCTTACAGTAATACCATTGCCTAATCTCAGAGGCGTATCAGAGGGAGCTCAGCGCGCTCGGCACTAATAGGTTCACACAAATGGGATCTAGTCGAAAACCTCCCAATCCTCCTGCCACTGTAAATATGGAGAGCATTATCTGCGTCCGCCTGGAGGCCTCTGATGTGGAACTGATGCAGATTTGACAGAGAGAGACTGAGAGATAGCGGCCAAAAAAAGATGATTTAACATGCTTTTGACGGTGTTACAGCAGTAATGTGATTGGTTGTAGGGATGAATCGAAGCAAATTTTAACTTTTAGAACTCTGATGGAGCCTGGTCGTTCACGCAGGATTGTTTTACATGTTGATAGCTATTATACAGCCGGGTGCTTGGTTTTTAATGTATCTGACACCTTCTGAGGCCTTAACGTTGCTGGTGCTGAAGCTCCTTTCAATAACTTTATTTAAAGTTTGCTCGAACAGTGTCTTTGAAAATGTATACCAGATAGGCATCTGTAATAATACTTTTGATACTATTTATGTTCTGCATTCATAACTGCATTTAAATCCATTCATTCCTTCCTTACATATGACAATGTGTCTACAACATTTATGTATTTCTTGTTGTAAAATCAGATGTAAATGTTGAACAGTTTCCATGAGCTGCTGTGATAAATTTAAAGCATAAAATATTCTCGACCATGGATTTGTCTGTTTCTACTACAGATTTCCTTTTCTTGCAGAAACTGGCACCTTCATTATGCAAGGGGTATTTATGACTCTGGAAATATTCACTATGCATGTTTTTTGGCATGCCTTTGATCTTAATGTAACTGTCCAAATCCAATCACTACATTTTAAAGTTTTGCAGCCAATAGACGCGCCACAGCAGATACTTAAAGCCCGATGAAAGCTGCCACATTTTTAATATAATGCTTTTAAAAAACAACAACAGGAGTTTGCCCACAATGCACAGCAGGAAAGGTCCTCACTACGCTGCGGGAGAGTGAAATGCAAAGCATGGCCTGTAAATAAAAATATTTTAAAAAGTAGATTTAAATGCAAAAGAAACCAAAATTCTGATATCACTGAGAGCTACATAAATAAAATCAGCAGTTTGAAATATATTAGCAGAATGAACACAACAGTCAGTAATCAGAAGTTATGATTTATAAAATCACACAGCTGGTCCAGTCTGATATTATTTACCCATCACTATTTTTAAAACAGCTAAATATTTAAACATGTCATATTATGTGGGGGTATAAAATATCTGTATTATATGTAATGTGATAAATTAACAGGAAGCCCTCTGTATAAAGGCATATTTAAGGACTGACTGTTAAGAAGAGCTAAAATAAAACTACTGAACAACCTTTAAACTCTCAGTCAGAGGGAGATGCGGCAATACGTGGAAAAATATTAGGAATGATGCCGGTTCCCACTGCTGTCACTGAGTTCTTACTGGAGTGGGAGGTAAGATCAAAGCAGAGCTGAAGGAGACAAATACAGTCATGCAGCGACACCCAGTGGCAGCAAACAGAACTGTTTTATTTAAACACCAGCATACATTTAGACACCTTAAACAGTGTGTTATCAGAAGATGTACATGTACAGATCAATGAAATGTGCACAAAATAATGTAGGATATCAATAACACATATTTGCCTCCATAATGGTTAGGACAAAGACACATTTTACCTTTATTTCCCCTAAAAGTCAGAAGTTTAAAATTAACATATAACATGTGATGTCATTTTAATCAAGTCCAACTAGACTGTTTAGAAATTCTCTTTCAAAAAATAAAATGACTGAGGTAAAATGATTAATAACAGGTGGAAATCTGTGGAGCACGGGGGGGGGGAACATCATAGCTCACATCAAACAGTTTACATCAAATTTCTAAACCTCAAAAAACACAAGAACCTGTTCAGTTTGGGCAACATTCGCAGAAAATGAGAAATTGTGCAACTTTGTCTACTTGAGCTCAACTGCAGATCCATAACCAACAAAAAATGCGGCACAGAGCGGCTCAGCGAACGTGGTCTGGACTCTGTGGAGGAGGGTCATGGTATCAGAAACGCTGTAGAAGGACAGAATACCTGCTCTGTGGTCCAGGTACACTCCAATTCTGGAGGACTGAGGTGAGGAGACGTGAGTTCTGATGCTGTTGTGTCTAAATTCAAAATAACTTCTCAAGTAATATAACGCCCAGGATCTGTCGTCATTCCCAAATCCATGTTCTGTTGATCTGCTTTTGTATGCGACCGCAATTGAAACTGCAATCCCAGACCACTCCACCTCCCAGTAACATCGTCCAGTCAGAGTCTCTTTGCTCAGGACATAAAAACAGTGCACTGGACTTCTTTCTGCAGACTGTAGTCTCCCCACCATCAACAGTGTGCCAAACGAGGGTTTTTCCAGAATTCTTGCTTTTCTGTTATTATAAGATATTAAAATCTGACTGTTTGCAGTGTTTGGATCCAGTGTGAGATGCTGTGAATATTTTAAGAAGTCATCTCTGGTCGTGGGTTCTCTTTGTGGCAGTAAAGCATCTTCAAGTGGGCTCGCTGTTGCTGAGATCGTGGTCCGTTTTTCTTTGAGGATGTCCTGCAGCTTCTCTCTGATTTCTGACAGAGGAGCCGTCACATCATCAAAGGTGCACAGAGGGTGAATACTGATGCTGGGTGGCTCCTCGCTCAAAGGTAATCTTGACAGTGAGGGGTACTGTTGGAGAAAGGTGATATGGTCCTGTATGTGAGAGAGTCTTTCCAGCTCAGCTTTTTGCTGCTGCAGATGGATGATCTCCTGCTTTAGCTTCTCCTGAAGCTCTCTGACTCGACTCACCTCATTTTTCTGCTGGGATCTGATCTGCTGCTTTACATCAGAGCTTCTTTTCTCTATGAGGCGGATCAGATCAGTGACGATCTTCTCACTGTCCCTCACAGCTTTATCTGCAGACTGACTGATGGCCTCCTCTTCCTGCTGAAGCACTCTGATATGTTTATCTTTGTCTTTAATTCTCTGCTGGAGGTTTTGCTGACTCTCCCCGAGCTCTCTCTGCTTCTCCTTCCTTTCTGCTGCAGCTGAAACTGTGTCGTGGCCTCGATGTTCATCCATGGAGCACAGATAACAGATACACTGCTGATCAGTGCGGCAGAAGATCTTCATCACCTCATCGTGATTAGTGCAGATGTTCTCCTGAAGATTCTCAGAGGGACTGACCAGTATGTGTTTCTTTAATGCAGCTACATTGTAGTGAGGCTGGAGGTGCTGCTCACAGTAGGAGACCAGACACTGCAGACAGGACTTGATGGCTTTCAGCTTCCTCCCAGTGCAGAAATCACAGGCCACATCTCCACGTCCAGCATAGCAGTGATCAGCAGGAGCAACTTGGAGTCCAGTCTTCTTCAGCTCCTCCACCAGCTCTGCTAACATGGAGTTTTTCCCCAGAGCAGGCCTCGGTATGAAGGTCTGTCTGCACTGAGGACAGCTGTGGGTGTGCTTCTGATCCTCTCCATCCCAGTAGCCTTTAATACAGTTCATACAGTAGTTGTGTCCACAGGGAAGAGTCACCGGATCCTTCAGCAGATCCAAACAGATCGAACAGCAGAGTTGGTCCTGGTTCATCTGAAATCCTCGCTGCGCCATTTTAATTCCTGCAGACCGAGACTCTAAAAAATAGTTTCACTTTGAAAGAATTAAAACTGACTCTCCTTCTTCCTGTTCACCTGCTCTCATGCACTAAATGAGAGTTTGAGATCACAGCATGTTGGTTACACGTCTGTAATCGTGCAGAGCTGTGATAGCTGCAGGCAAGGGCGTAGGAATGAGTTCATTATTGGGGGGCACATATCGGAAACCTGTCAGATCAGTAAATACTCCGAGCAAAGCATAAAAAAATGCTATTTGAGCTTTTACTTTCTTCTTTTTCAAAGGTTTCTTGGAAAAACAGTGTTGTGTACACGTGTTAGTGTAGTAGTAATGTCCCCCCCCCCGTTTCCTATGCGTATGGGTGCAGGAACAGAAAATATGTGGACTGAATGGGAGTGTCTGTTCTGGAAAGCAGGAAGAAGGAGGAGGAGGAGGAGCTGATTTCTTCCCTGTGCCACAAAGATCAGTGAATCAGAGTTAGTGTATGTAAGTGAATGACATGAATATCAGAGGAGCAGCTTGATCTACACCTGTGTTTTAACTGTCTCATTACTTCATAATTACTGAAAAGAAAATTAACCTTTAATTTTATTCTAATTCTTCATCTTAAAATCAACAGATGCTATGAACCCTGCATGAATCTCTGCACAGTTTCACACAGTTCTCCACAATCACAAAGCTAAAGGACTTTTTACAGTGTGGTGTACAGTGTGAAGTATGGTGCATGTATAGGAGCAGAGAGCACATTGCCCTCTTTATCAAACTTGTCATTCACCTTGAAGTCTCCAGTCCTTTAGAGGGAGCTGACCATGGAATGGGAAAATTAAAGGAGTAATTTCACATATTTGTTCCGATCCTGTTGTCAGGTTTATTTGTCATGTTGTTCTTTCACCACCAGGTGTCTCCCTTAGCTCAGTTTTCCCTCCTGTGCAGCAGAGCAGTTATTTTGACTTGACACAGCAAAGCAGTGTACACACACACACACACACACAAACACACACAGAGAGAGACACACACACACGCACACACACACAAACAGAGTACCTGAAAAAGGTGAAATAAATGAAGGTGTGAAAACCAAACAGGTAAAGCAGCCAGAGACATGAGACATGTTGCTGCTCAGTTTTTGTTTTTTAATAATTTCTTTAGGAAGGTTCCAGATGAACCCTTCTAGGAAAATAATAAAGCAACAAAGAAAATAAGTGAAGCTAATAAATCTTACAGATGGGCTGGGTCAGCTGATCCTGACCCCTCCCTTAGTCACGCTGCAGTAGGCCTGGGCTGCTGGGGGCTTCCCATGATGCACTGAGTGTTTTCTCACCCCCTTTGTGTTTGTACATTACTGTGTTTAATCTTTAGCCATTATTAAACTCTGGCTCTTTCTCCTTTAGGTTGCCTTTTGTCTTGTCTCTCTGATCTCTTCTCCCTCCCCTCACCCCAACCACGACGGCTGCCCCTCCCTGACCATGGTTCTGCTGGAGGTTCCTTCCTGTTAAAAGAGGGATTTTCCTTCCTGTTGTCACCAAGTGCTCACTCAGGGGGTCATGTGATTGGTGGGGGTTTGAGTTTGAGTTTCCAGTAATGAACTGTAACCTTTGCACTGCTCTAATAAAATTTGCTTCTTATCAATGAAATAAAGGTTATGAGTTATAATAAAGTAGTGGCATAAATCTGTTAAATGTTTAAACTGAAGCAGCACTTTATGTTAACTGGAACACACACAATCACACACACACAACTGCACTTGTTTTTTGGGAATATGTTTGATGTTTATAGTACTACAAAAACGAGGCATTTATAAACAGACATTCAGATGTATACATATGACTTTTATTAACAACTGGTTGGGTGGACCAATCGAAGCCCATTTAAGGCTGACCTGGGCTGAGCTGAGACAGCCAGACTCTTCCTGAGTCGCCATCATTCAAGACCACATTTAGCTGCTGAGTTCATTAAGAAGCTCTACATAGTAAAATGAGCAATAAGCCAGGATTTTACACCCAAACTGCCTTAGATATGATGATAAAAACAATTCAAGGCAGGTCAAGTTTGTCTCTAACATTACAATGAGCTCAGTTTTGTCTTCTGCACTGCAGGATGCTGTTATCTTATATTATCTTATAATCCATCTACGCAGTGCCGCCCTAAGCAATTTGATTTGGGCCCCCTCATACCACATCATTGTTACCTGAGCTTAACCATTATTAATGCTGGAGTTGAATATTAATATTTTGGGATGCATTGTTCAGCCCCATGTACACAAGCCTGTTGAAAATCAATGTATTTGAGTTTGATACACTTTATAAAATAAATATCGAACACTGAGAGTCAGCCCGTGCTGAAAGCCTGCAGCTAACAGAATCAGAGTCCATTCAGTCTCACCTGAAACCTGAGTGTTTCACACCAAACAGGTTCTCTGTTAATGTGTGCTCCAACTGAATGTGACCTCAGGCCTGGCCCCGACTCCACACAGATTACACAACATGTACAAATCAAGGGTTTCACATTCAGCTCAGAGTGTGAACCATCACTCTGTGACATTAGATTTCTGCAGCTGTACAAACAGTAAATGTGTAGTAAGTATCAGTCTAGGAGCAAAATAGACAACTTCAGTTGTCACAGTAAAAGTAATATGATTAAAAAGAAAAACCTAAGTGCTGATCAAAGGTTTGTGTTTCTCCTCTTTAGCCCTGAAGAAACAAATTAGAAACACAAACAACAAATTACACAAACTCCATTTGTGGGTGGCTGTAGCTCAGGAGGTAGAGCGGGTCACCAACTAGATCGGAAGGTCGGTGGTTCGACTCCTGGCTACCTCAGGCAGCATGCCAATGTATCCTTGGGCAAGATACTTAACCCCAAGTTGCTCTCCGACGCAACCAACCGTAGGAGGTTGAATGTGTGTGAATGTTAGATAATAAAGCACTTAGCTTAGTTAATCATGGAAGTGCTTGAATGAATGGGTGAATGTAAAACATGTTGTATAAGCGCTTTGAGTGCTCAGAAGAGTAGAAAAGCGCTATATAAGAACTAGTCCATTTACCATGTTTGCTTAAAACTGTGAAGTATAACTTCTGACAGTGTCACCTACAGGATTTCAGTCAGTTCAAAGCTTTCAGATGGGACATAAAAGGGCGCCAAATCTTATCAGACTCTCTGAGTTTATTTCTAAGTAGAAATCTGATTGTTTTCTAGATGCACTCTTTCTGCTTATTCAGTGAACCATTGTTTAACACTGAGCACGTCTTTCTTCTTCCAAAGCAAAAAGAGGAGCTTTTCAGCAGTGACAAGTCCACGAGATAATAAGCATGGCTGGGTTATCTGGAGTCTCCCTGTGTCTGCTGATGCTCCTAAGGTAACGAGTACAGGCGTTGGGTCTACTCCCACCCCCAACATCTCCAAGAGTGCTCTAAAAGTCCCTGACCAAAGGCTGTGCAGGTTGGGAACGAAGGTGTAGCTGTGTAGTAAGTCTGCACCTGCTAATCCACATTTATCACATTTGCCCTGCTTGTTGTGGCGTCCTCGTCATCGTCCTGGTCGTCAGTGCGCTCTGCTGTGTGTTTATCCTCCGTGATTATGGTTACTAGTTGTTGCTGCTGGCCCCGTCCACTTGTGTTTCCCTGTGTTCACCAGCAATAAAGCTGCTTTTGACTAACTCCCGAGTCTCGAGTCCTGCACTGGGGTCCTCATGCTGTCTGGCACGCAGCATTTCATGAGTTTGTGTGTTTGGATAAATGACCTCCTTCCACAAAGCCTTATGTAACCAGATCAGTGATGGAAAGATGGATTACAGTGTAATAACAGATAAATAACAGTGTCAATGGGCCAATATCAGAAGGAAACCAGGTTCGTGAGGAGCCAATGATTAGAGCAGCAATAAGGGTCGGACGCAATTTTAAAGTTTGGGTCGCAGCCCTTATATTATAAATGAAGATGGACAGAATACACAAAAAATACAAATAAACTGCGCAATAAACACTTGAAACAAATAATGTGAACACAAATAAAATAAAATAAATTGTCCGTTGGGGCCCTTGTAACTGAAAGTTTGTTGCAACTCGTTCTCTTAAGAGTCTGTGAGTGTGAGTGGGTAATGAGGTATGTATGTGTATGTGTACGTGCGCAGTTCTTCTCCTTATAGATCCTCTGGCTCGCCAACTGGTCTGACCAGAATCTTGTCCTGATCCTTGGACTTCTGTCCTCTACCAAAAAACCTGACCTAAGGGCAAGGTCACATATATCTATTACACTCTATTCAAAATCAGTCAGCAAAGGTTATAATGTCAAATTCAGAACAGTGCATTAAACCTTGTGCTTAAATCTCTAATCAAATCAAATCAAATCAAATCTTTATCTCAATTTCAGTTCAGTTGTACAACAATATATCAGATCTCAAATATGAGTACTAAACATTTAAGAACTCAGCATACAATTTGTCATGCACACATACCTAATCAGAGTCTGATTAGGACATTGCAAGTGTATTTTACTCCTCTTGTTCCATACGCCAATTAGAGCAATGACAAACTCTTCTTTAAACATATACAGAGTATGCTGTGACAATATACTCCAAAAGTAGTTCCATGCAAAACACATTAACTGACACAGTCACTTTAATACAGTTATAGTTTTCCCTTTAACCACTCATTGTGAACACACGCTAAATCACATGTAAATAAGTGAAATCGGGACATATGTCTCACCGTTGCTCTGTATTCAGAATGGAACACGCTGGTGTCGGAGCTCACAGCCACTCCAAGATGGAAATGAGGGAGACTGGCCTGCGAGACACCGTGCTAGCATTAGCATGAGCAGCGACGAGAAATGCTAATAAACATCTAGCCCAGCAATTGACTGGTCTTACCGACGTAACTTGGTTCTTGCCGACAAGCCGCACGGCTCAAGACTGAAAACAGCAGGCAACTTGCCGTCATTGATTATTTCCACCGTCTGGTTGTGCAAATTGTTCTTTCGCTCTCTTCGTCCTCTAATTAATGCTGCTCTCACTCTGGTGATTGAAGCGAAGTCCGCGGAAAACAAGTCCCGCCTGGGTTTCACCTCCGATTGGATGGGCTGAACGTACATCCGTAGTCCAAGACTGGTGCATTCACGTGCAGTAGGAAATTGAATACTTTATCAATAAGACTGTAAGAACATAACAAATCAACACCCTCTCTCATTGCTTTCATTTAGTTGCCAAGTTTGACACCTGGGCTACACTTACAGTCTATTAATGAGCGCTGTGTTTTTCTTTGGAATAAAACAGCTGACTGTTTGCTGTGTTTCTCTTCACTCACAGCACTTTTTTCTAACTCTAGCCGTCCACACTGGAGTCTCCACCAACACTGTGACAAAGGTGAGGCAAACAGATGCAGCTTTTAATGAAAAACATCCTGAATATGTAATACATCAGTTTCACCTTCATTTCAGTACAAAAATGATCACATCCAGTGGGTTTTTGTCACTAGATATGAGGAAGAATGTGAGATTTTGACCTTAAATATAAGTAAAGTTATCAAATATAGTTTTTGTCTGACATTCATGCATTAATGTAATATATTTAAAGTAGGCCCCGATTATTTATATCACAGATTGGTCCTAAAAGTGATAAACCAAATATACAAGTTGAGCATGTTTCCATGAAAAAGAGGAAATAAACAGGTATTAGTTACATTTAATAAAGGCATTCTCTCTATACAACAGCTGAAAATCTATTTCTAAATAGAGGAATTACAGAGTATAATTTTCCTTTTAATGTTGTTTTTGAAATGCATACAAAAACTGTGAGTCTTTTCCTCTTCTGCCTCGTTACCCGGGGTCGCTCTGTATGCTCCACTGGACAAAACGCTGTTTTCCACCAGCCCAAAGGCAGCGTGCGCTCCGGGAGGGAATCAAACCAGCGACCATATAGGCCCAGAGACTGCTTCAGCTAATACACTGAACAGCACTGAGCTACAAGTGAACGACCAAAGAGTCTGCCGATGAATGACGAATACAGGAGTCACCTAGGCAACCACAGTGCGACCAGCTGACAGCTTCAGAGCGATGCGCGACGGCCAAATAGTTTCCGGTGTGTCCGCAGCTTTCCCGCGTTCACACCTGACGGCGCAATAATTTACCTGCGTGAAACGTGTGCGCGCTCGGCCGCGCGCTCGAATCAAAGCACGTCGCGATGACGTCATCGTGTAGCGCTTTGATTCAAGTGCGCTTTGAAGTGAGAGGACTTATATAGAACCTTGTTTTCCATTTCAGGTTATTCGTTTCAATCACACCGACCTTGTTTGATTCGCGATTTCCACGAGCAACAATTTGATAAAGGTAAGGACCACATCTGTAAAAAACAAAGGTTTGCACATTATGCAAAAGTTACACTCCAGCTGATCATGTCAGAAAAGGCCTTCTTAGTGCAGTTATTATTATTTACTTATTAGAAGCAACTCCAGCTACGACTCTCCCTTTGTACATTTGCACTCTACACACTTTAATGGGAGAAAAGAGAGAAAAAAGTCCTGATCTGTGGCCATGATACAAATCAGAGCAATATGATGGGTTGTTTTTGAAGGGACTAGTGAGGAAAAGTCCTTTAATTAAGAGCAAATTTCAAATGTGGCTCAAATCAAAATTCTGTCATTGTGTTCATAAAAAGAAGCCAAGTTAGAAAAGAGTTGATGTGAACGGGAATCGCTGACTCGTGCAGAGTTGCTTCTAAACAAAATGGTCTTGTGCTCACATAATAAGCTAGAAAGTATGATATGCTTTGTGTCAGAGGCTCCTTAACATCTCTCCATCTCTTTAATTTTACAGCCATGCTGAGGAGAAGGAGTCGTTTACAGACTAATGGTTACTATGACAGTGACGGGAAACCTGTCATCTGCTACAAGGAGACAATATTCAGGTAAGGTGGAGTCTGTATATTTATGGAATTGTGTTTTGCTGTCACACATGCGTGACGTGCATATATGTGCGTGGTGTATGTTCTGTTTCTAAACTGATTTGTTTTTTAATGCATCTTTTTTCTCATTTGCTTTGATTCTATTCAGGGTTCTCAAAAAGCACAGATCTGGCTTGGTTTCTGTGCCGGATTTGATTTATCACCAGACACAGAACTCGATACAACTCTAGATCTGCCCGATGAAACTGGTCCTGCAAACAGGCCGTGGAGGACGGTGCTCTTCATCCTCCTGTTCTTGTGTGTTGGACTCTTTTGGACTCTGGCCGTCCCCACTGGGTTCTCCACCACCACTGTGACAAAGGTATGGCAAACAGATGCAGCTTATAATAACCAACAATAATAATCATTCTGACATAAATCAGGTGATGCCAGCGTAATATTATCTTAAGGTGTTTACATAAACATAAATGGATTCTTCTCTCAGTTACAGGCCTTCACTGACAGCTCTGACGATGTGTGGATTCACCTCAAGGAGCTCAAAGAGGAACTGAAGGAACTCAAGGACAAAATGGAGCTCCTTTCATCCGTTAGCGGACACGATGCCCAATTTTGCCCTGGAGACACTGGGTGAGACATTAATTCAAACTGGAAGCTGTGTAAGATCTTTTGATTTCTTTATTTTTTGTGCTAATCATTTCTCACTCTGTCTGTAATCTAAAGGAGCCAAAATTATCTATGAAAAGACTTCAGAGTCCTATCCCCCAGAAGACAGAGGGTTTAAGTTTTTTGGGATTACAGTGATACCTGACAAACAGCCTCCACCTGTGAGCCCAACAATCCTTCTTCAGGTAAGAACTTACTCCACAAATGAAAATGCCACATGCTTGCATGACACAACAGTGTGATGACAGCGGTCTTTACTGAACTCGGTTTGTATTTATGTGTTTGTTTGTTTTCTCTTAAGGGATTGGCACCTAAGATTCCGGGGCAGTGCTGGGCCTTTAAGGGGTCAGAGGGACAGCTGTCACTTGAGCTGCCCGTCAGCATAATGGTCAGCCATGTGTCCATAGGGTACATACCAAAGAACATATCCCCAGATGGGACCACATCAAGTTCTCCGAGGATCTTTTCAGTCTTTGTAAGTCACAGATTACTCAAGTTTACAGCACAGACATTCTTTGCAGCACACTATTAAACTTTGGCACACATTACAGTATATTAGAGAATAACCTGCTATGTATCTCTTTGTGTGTCTTCAGGCAAAAACATCAATGGAGGATGCAAATATCTACCTGGGCACCTTTGAGTATGATAACTCGGGAAGGCCGATTCAGACATTTGAGACAACGGTGAGTCCACTCTGTCATTAGTCACATGCACATACACTTTTTATTTCACAAACTTAGGAAACAAAATGAGAGCAATTGTAGATTATCTCTTAAATATAGCTTCCCTTGTAGTAGTCATCCCTAAATTTACTGTCCTGTCATGTTATCAGCAGGCACAAAGTTTATATCCAACTAACTCAACTTATTTAACTCTTTTGTCTCACAGAGAGCTAGAAGAATTGCGGTGAAGTACCTGTCAGTGCAGATCCACGACAACTGGGGCAAGCCTGATTTCACATGCATTTACAGCTTTAGAGTTCATGGAAAGCTGGCGCCATGACCTCTACGGCTGTACAGATATGTAGGATTATGTTAGAGATAAAAAGAAAGAAAGAAATGATGTGAAGATGAATCAGATTGAAAATGCCTTTATAGCTGCGGCTGGTTTGGCAGGGATTTTGCCATCGACGATTCACTCGACCGCAGTGGGAGTTTTGTGTAAGCTAGCGTTTGCCACAGCAGTGTCAGATGTGGGCATTTCTATTGCTGAAGTGTTCCTGAAGCTGCACTTTGGAAGACAAGGTGCCAAGCAGCAAGGGTTGGGAGGTTCTCCTCATCATGTCCGAGACCAAGAGCTCAGAGTCGGTCAAGGTGGTGGTCCGCTGCAGTCCTATGAATGAGAAAGAGCAGGCCGCCAAATATGAGAGGGTGGTCTCTGTTGATGTCAGATTGGGTCAAATTATTGTCAGAAACCCCAGGGAGTCCTCAGGCAATGAACTCCCCAAAGTTTTCACTTTTGATGCAATCAGCCTTTGAGATGATTTTTTTTTTTCGAATTGTCTCTTATGTGCACAATATCGAGAAAAAAAATATATATGTGTGTGCGTGTGTATGTATACATATATATATAATATGTATTATATATTGGTATATATATTATATATTATGTATATATTATTATTTTAAGAATATATTTTATAATAAAAATATAATAAAAAGAGAGTGTGTTTCTTATAAATTCTTAAATATCAGTGTATATTATGATACAAAACTAATAATTATGTAACAACTAGAACAGATTATTCGTCCTTCACCTCCTGAATAACAAGCAAGATGAAATGCATCATATTCCCAGGATTTAAAATGGAAGTCAATAACATAGATATGATGCCTATACTGTGAAACAGGGTTTGAGGATCAATGAGGTGACTTAAGGTTTAAAAAGGTGCTTTCAGCATTACAAAGGTGGCTTACTACATACCTGAGTACCACCGAGACCAACACAGTAACTTTTACTGCAGATTTATGTTAGACAGTAAGACCGTGCAGGGCTTAAACCACCACCTACTGACCAATTACTTCTCTCTGTATTGTCACCCCGTGAACAGTGGTGAGCATGAAGTAAAAAGGTCATTAGTTTTTAGAGTCTTTCAGCTTTCCTGCTCAGTTTATGGGCTCAGTCACATATTTTAGGTTAAAAATGAAACCTGTATATTAACCCACAAAATTCCTTACATCGCTTCCCAGCATCAGAGCCTCTTCGAGCCTCAACAAAGACCGACGAACACCAACATAGAGGCTGTTGCAGTAGTCAAGTCTGAACTAATGAAGTGAATTGCCCTCTCTAAATCAGTGCGACCTACAAAAGATTTGACTTTAGCCAGCAGACGCAAATAATAAAAATAAGTTTGGACTACAGAATTGATGTGTTTGTCAAAGTTGAATTCCTGATCAAATAGTACCCCAAGATTTCTAACTGTGGGGTTTAACACTACTGCAGTCTGTCCTCCACTGAGCATGTGAGAGTTTATATTTACTATGAAACACGTTCTGTGGAGAAAAAGGTTTTAACTTGATGAGTTTAAAATATGACGAGTCTCATCCTGGACCTTTCTGGGACTCTCGTCTTCAGTCTTGTTATCAGTACTAATATTAGTTATTAATAACATGTTATGTGTGTATTCACTTGAGTAAAACTATATACTTGTTTAATGAGTTTGGTTTATTACATATTACAGGTATTGTACTGTGCCGGGTGTGCGCAAATAACCATTTTTATCTTTTTCTTTTGGCTCATTGTCAGATTAGGAGGAGCAGGTCTAAGGGAGCTAGCTAAAATACCTTGTAACAGTCGTAATTGTGTAGTGCCTCTTTACGACAGCCTACACTTTTGGTAGTGATGTCACAAGTGTGCGCCACCACTCCCCTGTAGAATGCGCGGGAGAAGCGTTTTTGGCAGACCAATGCATGGATCGAGGCGGACCTCTACTTTTCTATCTGTCCCCAACTTTTGTGATGTTACGGGTTGTATGAACTCTGCTTGTTTTCATGTTTGATAATGCAGCAGCCGTTCGACCGGGCTTTATAAGGTTGGTGAAGAATGTTTATTAAAGAACAGCACTGTGGAATTCCCAGTACCAGTGTGGTTGTGCGTTTTTGACCGTCTGCTAAGCACGTTTTCCGCCTCCTCTTCACCACTGAAACAACCCAAACGTTACAAATTGGCGCCCGAACATCTTATCTTGGACCTCTGAATGCAGTATCTTCGAGCAGCGGACGTTTGATACATCAAAACGGTACGTCGCAGTGCAGTGATTGTCCGCCATACTTCGTGGGAACAGGCCAGGCCGGCCCAGACTCAGACGTCGGGTGGATCAAAGAGTCGCGACGTGTTTCCATGGCAACGAGCGGAGCCGCTGCAGCGCTGTTTTCGGAATAATATCATATGGTTCTCTGCTGAAGCCCTGCGCCGCGAAATCGTTGGATGAAAGTGGACCTGCATTACCCGGACGTGAGAAGGATCCAGCTTTATATAGTTTCTGAATATGAACGCATGCACAGCTGACCGCACCGGAAACCCCCTCATCGGCAAAGCACACGCTGTAAGCTGCTTCATCTGATTAGTCTCTCCACGTCGGAATTCTGTCACAGGACTGAGCTCTGTGCCGAATCAGGACTGCAGGACATTCAGTTCGTCTGATAAAACACCGAACCGATGCCGTGAGTACGAAAAGTAAATAAAAAGAGAACAAAAGAAGAAGTCTTGACTTTTGACTGATTGAAACATTAAAAAAAAAGAAAAAAGAGTGAGCTATTCATTGGACTCGGCAGTGTGATTTTTTTCTCTCCTTTTTGGAAGAATAATACAAGGACAGTTAAAAAGTGTCTAACTGGTGATTTTTGGTTCTCACTGATCTGATGGTTCCTATTTGAAAGCTGTTTTAAGATTGTTTGACTCAAAAACTTTCTACCCATACAATGTTATAAGTTTGTTTACAGCTAAACATTACTTTTGGTTCAAGGTGTTAAACTTTTCTGCTTCGACTAAAAAAAAATAAAAAAAAAGGTGAAAGACAAATAATTGCTAGGGTTAAAAACTTATTTGCCTTAGGTTTTTTTTTTTTGTCTGTGTGACCAGATCTGAAGTTCATTCCAGTACAACTTACATTATACAGATTTGGGTTCTGATAAGTGTACATTATGGCTACTCACCCTGATTTGAACAGTCTGTGTGACGATATAGACTTTATGCTTCTCCCAAGTCAAGTTACTACCAGACAAAATACCCCCGACCTTGAAAATAAAGTAAGAAGTTTAGAAGCAGAGGTGGATATGCTTCAGCAATGCCTGCATGACTCTTTGGATCTCCAGAGAAACATTTTGGAACGTTGGACTCAACACACTAAAACAGTCCCTACAGTTCCAGCTGCCCAAATTACTCGCCCTTTTCCCCAGGCTTCATCTACTCCATTTACACAAAGCCAACATAACAGAAAAAAAGAGCAACCCAACCCAGCACCTGGCCCTACTCAGTCTGCTAGGGCGCTGTCTCAATCCCAGTCAGATTCGCTGGAGTTAATCAATACAACCAGAGTCCTCGCTGCAGCATTGCACCAAGCTAAATTAGAACCCACCGTATTTACTAATGATGGTGGTCTCCACCCAGAAGAATGGCTACAGTCTGTTAATGCTTATAAAACCTCATTGGACCTAACAGACGCCCAGATCCTGAGAGAACTACCACATTTTCTAGCTAAGGAACCAAGGAAGTGGTTTAGTGTTCTCAGGCCTCATGTATCTACTTGGACTAAATTTTGTGAACTTTTCAGAATGGTGTTCTTGCCTGCTGGCAACCAGGAGAATATTATGAGAGGCATCTGTGGACCGTTTCCAGCACCCTGAAGAGCCTCTTCCTACTTTTGCAGCCCACATGCTCAGTGAGTTCAGAAGATTGAGGAATCCACCACCTGAGCAGGAACAAATTGACCTCATCTGTAAACACGCAGTGGAAAAGTACAGAGTGGCACTGTACGGGACACCTGTCAGGTCAGTAAGTGATCTAGTGCTGCGTGCCCATGAGCTGCATTCTGTTCTCGGCACCAGCCTTTCACAGCCACCGAGAGTCCAGGTGAAAAGTAGAGCGGATGGTGGACCCTACTGTTTTAAATGTTCCATGCCTGGGGTTACATCCCGCACCTGCCCTACTTGTTCCACTGAGTTTCATGGAGCGCGACATTCTCCCAGACACGCCAGGGAGCTTCCTCAAACTCTGCCTGCAGATTATCATCCTGTAACACAGATTACAGAACAAGACAGTGCTGGCACAATAAGACAGACAAAACCAGCAGGAAGAAGTCAGGGAAACTTCAAAGGGGGGAGAGTATTTCACAGGGCCAACCCTCCCCCAGTCAATAACTCTGCCCTCACCACCTATGCTCAATCATATCGAAGATGGATCTTCACAATCTTCATGGAACACCCCTTTCAGAGTTAAGGTGAACTTTAAAGGAGCAGCTCTGGAAGCCACACTAGACACGGGTGCATCGCTTTCAGCAGTGAATGCAGACCTAGTAGCTGAAAAGACCCAAAATGCCTTATTCAAGAATCAGTGGAATTCTCCACCCATAAGACTGGCCAATGGCACAAACTGCAATCCGTTAGGAACAACCTGGTTAACCATTGGATTTATGGGCAATTGGGTCTATCAAAGGTTTGTGATAGTGCGGAACTTGTCGTCCCCCTTCGTTCTTGGGATGGACTTTATGACTCGCACTTCTCTGACAATTCATGTCCCAACCAGAACTGTGATTGTGGATGATAATGCCCCATGTCTTGATGATCTCTGTGAAAGTGGCTTTGTGGAGGCTGATCTTGAATGTGGAACAATGACTCTGCAGAACACTCCACAACTCTCACTCCATGAAAAAGTTGACGACGCTAACTTAAGTCCTGTGGAAAGGGAAGGACTGTTAAAATTGCTAAAAAATTACAGTGATCTGTTTGATGGTCACCTTGGTCGCACTTGTTTGGCAGAACATGTCATTGTCACTGGGAATGCAAAGCCAATTAACCTGCCGCCATACCGCACCTCCCCAGTAAAAAAACAAATCATTGAAGACCAAGTACAAAAAATGCTACAGGATAACATCATCGAACCTGCTTCAGGACCATGGGCAGCTCCTGTGGTCATTGTGAACAGACCTCCCCGTGAACCACGGTTCTGTGTTGACTTCCGAGGTCTAAATCAGTTGACTGTGAAAGACTCTTACCCACTCCCACGAGTGGATGAATCATTGGACTTTTTGGCAAAAGGGAAGTTCCTCACAACACTAGACCTTGCTCGAGGTTACTGGCAGGTCCCCATTGCTGAAGAGGCTAAACCAAAGACTGCTTTTATCACGCATTGTGGCCTGTTTCAGTTCAGAGTCCTTCCTTTCGGCCTATGTAATGCCCCTGCGACTTTTCAGCGGCTTATGAACAATGTTCTAGCTGGCCTGATTTATAAGTCGTGTGCAGTATATCTGGATGACATTGTTGTCGCATCACCAACCTTTGAGCAACACCTGATCGACCTTGAGGAGGTCCTTAGTAGGCTTAAATCTGCTGGCCTATCATTGAAACTGAGCAAATGTCAATTCTGCCTTACAGAACTCACCTTTCTTGGCTATCGTGTCACACCATCTGGTATTCATCCTGACCCTGACAAGGTGAGAGCTGTGACTGAGTTTAAAGTGCCAACCACAACAAAGCAGGTGCGGCAATTCCTTGGCTTAACAGGTTACTACCGCCGCTTTGTACCAGATTATGCCCGCCATGCAGAGCCACTCTTCACCCTCACTAAAAAGGATGTGCAGTTTAACTGGAATGACAGGTGCCAAGCAGCTGTGGACTTTCTAAAACGTTCTATAACTTCTGCACCAATCCTCAAGTTCCCGGATTTCACACGTCCATTCTTCATCCACACTGATGCATGCGATGCTGGACTCGGAGCAGCGTTAATGCAAAAAGATGAGAATGACAGAGATGTTGCTGTGGCTTTCGCTAGCCGTGCTCTGCACAAGTCAGAAAAACCCTACTCGACTCCAGAAAAAGAGTGCCTGGCTGTCATCTGGGCCTTGGAGCATTTCCGGCCCTATGTTGAAGGTCTGCATGTGACTATTTACACTGACCACAGCAGCCTGAAGTGGCTGATGTCTCGCCCCAATCCTTCTGGCAGGCTTGCCAGGTGGTCTCTCCGCCTTCAAGATTTTGATTTTAGCATCATCCACAAACCTGGAGAACGTAATAAGGTGCCTGATGCCCTTTCACGTAATCCCCTCCCAGACGGGGATGCACCTATTGATCTTCTCCCTCCCTATGCCGTGATCGGAGCTATGGACCTTCGTGCTCTGCCTTCTGTAATTGTGTCAGACCGTCCGCATGTTCGCCAACTGCAGCTAGATGACCCAGTCACAGGCACATTGCTCCGTCAACTGGAGAGCGACCAACGAAGGGAGATGGATAATAAAGATTTGGAGAAGTTCATTGTACAAGATGGACTCCTGTATTTCCTCGACCCAAAAACAAAATGTGGTCTTCACCCACTCAAGCAGATTAAACTTTTCGCTCCTACCGCGCTCCATGGTTATCTGCTCAAGTATTACCATGATCATCCTACAGCGGGACATCTGGGCACTGCAAAAACACTGGCACGCCTTCGTCTCAGGTTCTTCTGGCCAAACATGACCTCTGATGTGAAAAAGTATGTTGTTTCATGTTGTCTGTGTCAAGCCACTAAGCCAACCCAAAGAAAAACAGCAGGTCTTATGGTCCCCATCCAACCACAAAGACCATGGGAGTACACAGGTGTGGACTATGTTGGCCCACTGCCCCGCACACAGAGGGGAAATGCATATATCCTTGTTTTTGTGGACTATTTCTCAAAATGGATTAAGGTGAGTGCCGTGAGAGAAGCCACAGCTCAAGTTGCTGCTAACAAGTTCATCACTGACATATTTGCCCGACATGGTTCTCCCACCTACCTTATTTCTGATAGGGGAACACCTTTCGTCAGCGACCTGTTTGAACATGTTGTGTCGACACTTGGAACTGAACACAGACTGACAACTGCCTACCATCCTCAAACGAATGCAACTGAACGTGTGAACCGCACCTTGAAAACAGCCGTTCGAGCATATGTCGATGACAAACACACTTCCTGGGACAAATATCTTCCACAAATTTGTTTTGCCCTGCGTACTGCGCCTCATGAGAGCACAGGCCTGAGCCCGTCTATGAAGCTCTATGGACGAGAGTTGGACACTCCCTTGGACCTCATCACTCAGCCCTCCTGGGAAGGAGTGGACGAACCTGAAACGTCTTACTCAGAGACTCTGAGAGCTTCACTTCAAGATGCTCATGAGCATGCTCGTATGGTTCTCACAGAGAGTCATAAACGGCGAAAGCATTACTATGATCTAAGACGTTGCCCAGTCTCTTACGAAGTTGGAGACCTGGTCAGAGTGAAATCGCACCCAAAATCGGATGCATCATCCAACTTTTCAGCAAAGCTGGCACCCCTTTACACAGGTCCCTACCGTGTCTCCAAGAGGATGTCTGATGTGAATTACTCTCTAACCAAAGTGGACACTAGAGAGAAAGCTGGAGTTTTTCATGTTGCAAACTTGCAACCATTCTACACCTGGGCCACAGCTTTATCTGACAAACACTCAAAGCACAAGGCTTCTGCTGGTTTGACTCTCAGGTTGCCAGACAGCAGCTTGCCCCCTGCTCTTTTGGACCCAGAACCTAGTGACTGTGATGTTGTTGATACAAACACTACTATGGTCTCTGGTGATGTCCCAGCTGAGACTGATTTTGACTGTACTGATACGGTTCCTCCTTTGGTGGACCAAAACTCTGTTCAAGAGACTGCTGACATTGCCCTGGGGACCGACGTTGACAGTTCACCTCCTGCTGACAATGGGTGCGCTGATAGGGGTTCTTATAACTTCAGACCGAGACGTGTTCCTAGGGTCACCACTGACTGGTCGGTCAATAGGTGGACCAACCCTTTTCATACTGACAGGTTTAACCTGAAGTGACCTTGTTTGTGTATTATGTGTTTCTTGTTGTTCGCCGGTATTACATGACTGTTGTGTCAGTTCTTATACAAGTCATGTTTATGAGGTTCTTACACTTGGTACTGACTGTTCCGGAATTTAAAAAAAAAAAAAGATAAAAGGTATAAAAAAAGGGAACTTCATTTTGTAATTGTCCTGAATATCCTAAGTTTATTTTCATCATGCAATGTTTGTCAAAGTAGACATTCACCTTGTTGGAAACTGTCATGTATGCCAGTTTTTCAATATTGCACTGTAGATTCCCTGTTTGGTTTTAATGTCTTATCATTGCTTTTCCATGTATGGAGGCTTGTTAAGAATGGACTGTGCCTTTGCTGTGTTCGGCTGAGGACAGCCTTTTGTTAACCGGGGGGGAATATGTAACAGTCGTAATTGTGTAGTGCCTCTTTACGACAGCCTACACTTTTGGTAGTGATGTCACAAGTGTGCGCCACCACTCCCCTGTAGAATGCGCGGGAGAAGCGTTTTTGGCAGACCAATGCATGGATCGAGGCGGACCTCTACTTTTCTATCTGTCCCCAACTTTTGTGATGTTACGGGTTGTATGAACTCTGCTTGTTTTCATGTTTGATAATGCAGCAGCCGTTCGACCGGGCTTTATAAGGTTGGTGAAGAATGTTTATTAAAGAACAGCACTGTGGAATTCCCAGTACCAGTGTGGTTGTGCGTTTTTGACCGTCTGCTAAGCACGTTTTCCGCCTCCTCTTCACCACTGAAACAACCCAAACGTTACAACCTGAACCGGTATTCATAGTGTCTGATACACAGCAGCATAGTTATTAAATCATCAGCTAACAATACATATACATTCACCTCATTTTGATTTTTCTGCTTTTTACAAGGGGGTGTTGTTGACCAACAATGAAAAATTCTTGGTTGTCCGCTTTTTGGTGCTCTTTTAATTTTTTTGAACTACACCCACTCCCCAGCAGCTGTTTCCACTGGTGGTGGGCGAATCGATCCAAATATCGTTAATATCGATATCAACGTTGGTATTGATATTGATCAATACTGGTGTAATAAGATCGATCCTTTAGCGTCAGTTTCTCTCCTGTATGTAGCGCCGCAGTTTCATCAAAGATGTGAGCCGACTGTTTAAGTGCCGCTCCTGTCACAGCACAGAGCAGGCACACGTTGCTCCTCCCCTCCCCGCAGTGTTTTGACGTTATACCGTCACGTGACACGTAACACATTTTACTTGGGTAAAAAAAGTAATTTGTCAGCACTCCTGTCCCGCGGGCCACTTCCGGCCCCGCCCCCTACTTCCGGCCCGCGATTTGATGTCAGTAATATAAGACAATTTGGCCCTTTAAATGAGTTCTTTGATATTTCACTTTCCCCTTCAATTCAGAGGAGTTAGCGACATGTCAAAACAGTAACTTAAAGGGCCAAATTGTCTTATATTTTCACATCAAGTCGCGGGCCGGAAGTGGGGCGGGGCCAGAAGCGTAAATGTTTTATAACGTTGTAGAGTGATAATTTTGTACAGCTTGGTTATTTAAGAAGAAAATCCAGAAAATTATTGAATGAAGGGACATTTTTAATTACATTTTTGTATTAAACTTTCTGAACACTACCTGAAGAAAGTTTTAATTTGTTCTTGAATGATTATATTTTACACTTTATTTAAGAAAAATAAATATAATAATAATAATTAATAATTAAAAAGTATCTGCATCAGCATTGGCGATACTTGCCCTGGATTTACTTGGTATTGATCGATACCAAATCTTGCAGTGTCACACACCACTAGCTTCCACAAGCAAACGGTGAACGCCACCACCTGGTAGAGAGAGCGGGTTGGGTGATACCAAGTTTTTGAGAGGAGAGGGGGGGTTACATTACCAAATGATTAAACATGCTAGTATTTTACCCAAAATTCATAATAAATAAAGAAAAATAACATGTTATTCATGTAAGATGTTTTTTGCAAATCCAAATTTACTGGTTATAGTGATTGGATCGGATTATTGGGGGGGGGTGTCATAACCCCCCTATCTTCCCCGCAAATTATGCGCTTGGCCGCAACACATCGTCCCCTTAGAATCATGAGGTTCTATCTGACATTTTTGAAGGAAATGACTTATTGTCATATTCTTATTCTCTGACCACTTAACAATACCTAAGAGATTTTTTCAATTATATATAATTTTAGCCATTTTATTCACAAAATAAAAAAGGTTCTATCTGCAAAATCAAGCTTTAACTTGGTACTATAAGGTTCTGTGAACCAATAGGCACTTGAAATGTTCACAAGAGAGCCAATCAGTTTGCTTCTTTTTTGTAATTGCTAAATAAATACAACCGAAACAAAACTTCCTTGTCGGTGACAGTTTTATAGCAGAATGATTTTAATTAAAGATCCAAGTTTAAAAGTCTACCTTTTAAGTGGGTAGAGTTTTTATTTGGATTTTTGTACTCGGTGGACATGGACTCAGAGTCTAAATATTTATTCAGTATTTTAAAGAATAATTTTTTCCAAGTAGCTTGTACAATTTAAAAAGATGTGGATTAAATGGGGGAAAAAAACAAAAATTATCTAGAATGTATGTGACTCTGTACAAATTTTATTGAAATTTGAGTTTTTCAAAGTATACCCCTCCTAAATTTATATCAAATGTTTATTTTATTCTATTTTTTAATTATAATTTTTATTTTTCCTTGGTTTTCATATAGTTCTGTGTTGAGTTATCTCAAGAAAACTTGGGAAAAATAAAGGATAGAAAAACAGAGGGTTCAGTCTGCCAACATGAGTTTAGTGAAAAGTTTTTTTTTAAATTGTACAATTTTAAAAATGTATAATAGATGTTGTGCAGCGTGGCGCGTGGCAGTTAGCACTGCTGCCTCAAAGCTAGATTGACATCTAGGTCTTGGTTTGATTCCACCTGGGTCCGGGCCTCTGTGTGGAGTTTGCATGTTCTCCCCGTGTCTGCGTGGCTGTCCTCCCACAGTCCAAAGGCATGCACTTACTGGGGTCAAGTTAATTGGAAACTCTAAACTGCCCATAGGTGTGAATGAGTGAGTGGTTGTCTGTCTCTCTGTGTTAGCCCTGTGACAGGCAGGTGACCTGTACAGGGTGTATCCTGCTTCTCACCCTATGTCAGCTGGGATAGGCTATACAGAGTGCAAAAACATTAAAGGGGTAAGCAGAAAAAATAAAGAGCATTCATAAACAGCTCTATTTGCTGTTACCTACACCGTATGTGCTTGCAACTTGCAGCGTGTTCTTTGCCGTGTTGCGCTCTTATTTTGAAAGGGTATGTTTACGTTTGCCGTGCAAATTCTCCGCTGGTTTCCAGGTTGGCTCTGCATGCGGATAACGGGGTGGAGGGGGTGGCAGAAGACGTAGACGGCAAAGTGGTATTTATTGTTTCTAAGTTGACGTTTTGTAAGACACAAGCTTGTATTGTCAGTTACTTCATTGTCTTCACTGTTTCGCTATTTTTCCCTCTTTCTAAGAGCACTGCACTGAAACACACATGTAACAGGTTTGTATAGGTTACTGAAGAAGACAGCTCACCCAGGTGGTTTGGGACATTTATTTTCTGCAGAAGAGATTAAAAGACATTAATCCACTTCTGTTTGCCTTTTCCCATGCACTCTGCTCCCTCAGCAGCAAAGAACAACACTGTGTGACATATTTTTCTTTTTAAGTTCAATTTCCAACATTAAATCTCTTCACAAAATGGAAATAAACTAACGAGAAAAAATGCCACCTGGTGGCCACATTAACGCATAACCACATATGCAGAGGGACAGAGTTAAAGAACAAATCGAAATAAAATATACAACATAAAATAAGAACGCATACCTGCAGAAGAGATTAAAAGACATTAATCCACTTCTGTTTGCCTTTTCCCATGCACTCTGCTCCTAAACATGCAAGTAAGAGTAGTGTTTAGACCAGCTGTACTGCATGAATACACACCGGGCAGCGACGGTCATGTTCGCACCAAAAAAAATGGCAGTAAAAACATCATCTATAAAACTTACAATAGTGATCTAAACAGCCCAGAAATGCTTCACAACATACAAATAAACAACGGTAAATAACATGTGCCAAAGGCTTCAGTATACGTGACTACTTCCGTGCAGAAAACAATGCTAAATCATAGCAGCAAGTTTCCCGCGACTTACCCTCAGCAGCGCAGACCAACACTGTGAGGGGAAGAGGGAGGGGGGGGGTAGCTGCACAGGCAGGAAGTGCTACGGCAGCCCAGGAGGCACAAGACAAAAAAACAGAATGCAGGTTTTGAGACAAAAGCATTGTTTACAAATGTCCACTACCATGTGCAGTAATTGTCCAACGGCAGATTCATAGCTGTAACTCAAGTTGCTTTTAACAGGCAAATAGAAATTGCACTAAGCTAAGTGTGAGGGAGAACTGTGGCATTGATGGAAATAAGCCACCCACCCAAAAATATTTGATTTCATTATAAAGTTCAGATGTTTAAAACGTGTTATTTTCTTTAGTTGTCAGAAAACACGCTGTGCTCGCGGCGGCCTGTCGCGTATAGGTGTAACGCGGCAGCAGCCAATCAAATCCCACCCTTTGTGAATCGTCTAAGCGCAAGTTCGAGTCCCGGTGGGGACGACGGTTAGTTTGGCATATCAAAAGATGAACACCTCTATTTTTAGTCAGTTAATGTGCATAATGTTTATTATTTAGTTTGCTTTTTTATTCTACGCTGTTACAGTCCTCCGAGCTGTTTTCTGCAGTATGTGCTTATACTTTCATTAAGTTCATAATGCAGAATAAACTGTATACCAGAGATATCAAAGTCCTCTATTTGTCATCAGCTTATTTTTGTTGTTTTTATTTTAAAACAAGTTTAAATTAGTTTCCAGACAGGCTTTACTGCTTTGTTATTATTCTAAAGAGTTTTAGTTTATGTAGGTTTGTTTTTGTGTTACAATAATGTGGTAGTTTGTCAGGCAAGACTGAAGAACACCTGAGCAGGTGTTCCAGCACAGACACTGGGACGTCTGCAATCCCTGTTTTAATACAAAGACCGAAGCTGTGATCCAGATTTATTATGATGACAGAAAATGAAGCCCATGTGTAAGTTCTACCAAGATCTCTAATCACTCATCTGCTGCTTCCTGGCTCTTCAGCTGCTAGTCTGTTCTTACATCACGTCCTGATTTTCCACACTGTCAAACTCAGTACTGACAACATTACTCCAGTCCAGTCATTTTCTCTTCTGTCTTCTGTGAGCCAATCAGCCTCCACTCTGCATGCTTTCAATCTCAGCATTCTTCTGTCTTTCAGACTCACATTTGTGCAACCCACCTCCTCCCCACCTCTGCCTCACCTCACAGCCCAATCCAAGCCTCCATCTCCATCCTCACCATCAGCTGGGGGTGGGGTCCTGTCCTAAATCCTGCCACTGCTGAGATTCTTTCTGCTCTGATGAGTCATTGGAGTCTGACTGCCAAATAGCTTCATTTATTTCTGGATCATAATAAATCATGTTCACCATTTCCACCATTGAACTGTTTTTGCAGATAGTCTAAGTTTAGAAAAATCTATCAATAAAGTGGAAAGCTAGATGATAAGCACTGAATTTTAATGACAAACATATATTAATATATTCTTTGACAAAAAGCAAGTTATTAACAAGGAGAAAAAACAAAAGGAGGTTCCTGCTAATATAAGATGAGGTTTATTTGTCACATGCACAGTTATACACAGTACAACACACAGTGAGGTGCATTTTGTACCTGCAGCCAATAATAATAAGCAGGTTTGTACCTGAGTCATCACTTTAAAAGAAAGAGACAACAAAGATCGTAGGCACACATCACGGCCTTGGCAGGCATCACAGATTATAATAAACGGGGCCTGTAAACAATTCAAACAGCTTCATGCATGTGTTAAACAACCTGACAGACATTTAACATGTTTTACAGAAATGTACAAGCACCTGTAGCAAACAGAGACACGTGTTTTAGGAAGTTTACATAGTATTTAAAGCTTCTGAACAAGCACCACTGAAGCTCAGGAGGTAGAGACTGAACACAGAGTTGCTCCCAATACAGTCACTGGATTGTGAATGTTAGAAAGTATTTAGATGTAGGAATAAAGTGTAATAATGCATCAAAGAGGCGTGCTGTATGAAGTGCTTTGAGCGCTCATGTAGAGTAGAAAAACGCTCGATAACAGGGATCCTCACATCCAGGCCTCGAGGGCCGGTGTCCTGCAGCTTTTAGATGTGTCTCTGCTCCAACACACCTGAGTCAAATATGGACGTCATCAGCAGGACTCTGGAGAACTTGACTGCATACTGAGGAGGTAATTCAGCCATTTGACTCAGGTGTGTTGGATCAGGGACACATCTAAAACCTGCAGGACACCGGCCCTCGAGGTCTGGATTAGAGGATTCCTGCTCGATAAGAACCGGTCCATTTACCAGATGACATCATTCTGTAAAGCTTTCTACTTTCCAAACTGCAGGATGTATTTTTCCTGCAGCTCCTCAGTATCCGAGGCATCCCCTCCTCTGTGCTGGATCACAGTCAGAGCATCCTGCAGCACGACCTCCGCCCTCACGCAGACTTGTCATGAGGAGGGATCAGCGTGGTCCTGTGTGGAACAGCACACAGATCCCTGGGTGTGACAATGAAAGAAAACAACTTAATTTTAAGATAATTTTCACACAAATACAGAAGATTTAAGGTGACAGTCACGCCATCTCTGATAGCCTGAAATCTTGTGTCTTGTGGCACAGTGTGTTTGGGGTTAGAGAGCAGGAAGCAGCAGGAAGGTGAGCAGGCAGAAGAAGTGTTTTAGAGATCAGTGACAGGAGAAAGAATAGCTTTGATTTAGGACTGTGATCACTCTGCTGTGTCATTCTGTGATAAGTGTTTTTGCTCCAGGCATTACAAACTTCTGTCTGTGAATGAAAATCATTCATGGCTGATTCTATATTTGTATCAGCAGCTCAGCATGAAACCAGCAGCTGTAGTGTCATCGCACATTATCAGCATATTACTGTAATTTTCATTCATATTTTAGTCACTTCACCCCAACTCAGATTTGTAGCTTAAGTCTTTTAATTAGTGAGTTAGTGAGATACCAGGACAGACTGCCGGAAGCTCTCTGATCAGATTACTCACCATTACAGCATCATAACTATACACACAATAAAATCAGAGCAGCCAACACATTATACTAGCATTAAACATGGCAATGAGACACACAAATGAAATAAATAAGTAACTAAAACATCATCTTCAGTCATTATTTAGCTCATCACTCCAGCACAGCTGACAGACTCTAATCTTTAACCAGCTTTCATGCATCAGATAAATGCATGTGTGTGACCTTTAGGATACAGCTGCATACTTATTCTGTAGCATCACTGTGATTTCAAATAACGTTAAAATAACATTTCTTACCTTTGATAAATGAACACGAAGCGCGGACATGTGCAGCGAGTGCTCGTTTTCTTCTCTGAAAGTTAAAAAGTGTTAAATTTTAAAAGTACCGCGGCTCAAACGCGCAACAGCGCCACAAGGGTCATAGTGGCCAAAAATATATTACATCCGTAGTGGTTTAGCACTACCATAGAGAATGAATGGGAAACGGTTTAGGGCGTTTAGCTAAACAATTCTCAGCTAAGAGGGAGAATCTCCAAAAAGGAGCAAGTCCAGATCAGGGGTGAAGGGGCCGGGCCGCTCACTGTAAAGCACTGCGCCCAGGATGAGCCCCAGAGACTGACAACTGTGTAACAATGAACGATGTTGTGTTTTCAGCAGCACCTCTGAACCTCCTGCTGTGACACATCAGAGTGCTGCACCATCAGGGAGGGAAAACTGAGCCAAGGGCGACCCCTGCTGGTTAAAAATATATGAGCAACAACTTCAGAAAAAGCAAAAAAACCTGAGAGCAAATATTTTAAATTTATTTAAATTTCTCCCTCCATGAAGGTTTTATTCTGTGATTTAGTTTCACTTTTCACTCATAAACCTATGGATCCCCATATTTATGTAATATCAGTTATTTCAGTTTATTCAACAATATTCCACAATACCAAAGGGAATTAATTTTAATGCTTTGTTAGGTCTGTAACACTAGATTCAATAAGAGTGGGTTAAATGCAAGAAGAAGAAGAAGAAGGCGGAGCCTCAATCTTTAGAGTAATTTTTTGTGTTTTGTTTTTTGTTTTTCTAATGTCAAAAATTTTATTTGTAAAGAAATCCATGAAGTCATTACAAGTTAGTAGTTAGTGGCAGTGTGGCAATGGCGCAGTGGGTAGGCACTCACCTTGCAGCCGGAGGGTTGCGGGTTCGAGCCCCTGTCCTCGGGCTGTGTCCTTGGGCAAGACAGTTAAACCACATTGCCCAAAGGTAGCGCCGGTCTCTGGCTGCATGACTGCAGATGCTTGTCTCTGGATCATTGCTTGTTTTTATTTTCTTCAATTAATGAAGATGTCCTAGCTTTACGGAGGGCTTTTTTATAGAGCAACAAACTCTTTTTCCAGGCTAAATGACAAAATGAGGAAAAGGATAAAAGGATTACTGTTTTGGAAAGTCGAGTTTGTGATTTGGAACAATATCTCTGACTAAATGATGTGATAATTAGCAGATTGGAAACCACTCATAGATGATTTGCAAATGTTTCTGCCGCAGATAATCGGGAACCTCTGGAACATGAAGTACAGGTTATGGCCTTTTTTGAAAACAAGGGTATTCATTTAGAAAGCAAGGGGATTGAGGCTTGTCACTTTCTCCCAAGAAAAAACAAAAATGAAAAACCTGCAATTATTATTTGCTTTATTAAGAGAAAACAAAAGAAACAACTACTCACACAGGGCCAAAAGTTGAAAGGAATCAACGTTTATGTAAATGAACATCTAATAAAGAAAAACGCTGACATGGAACTCCAGAGCAGGCCAAAGTCTTGGTCATCCGAGAGATGAATGAACTGGAGAAGTACCAGTAATTTCTCTCTCTCTCTCTCTCTTTTTTTTGCAGTGAGGATTATTTTCTTTTCTTTCATTTTATCTTTTTCCTTTTTTCTTTTTGACAGTTTTGTATTAGATCTAACAAAATACGCATGTTAGATAAGGATAATGATTTAGATCCCGATCATAATTTCCTAAATAATATGGAAACAAACTGTTGCTATTATAATGAGCAACAGTTAAATGACACAATTAAAAATGTTTATGGAATTTCACTTATTCATTTTAATAGCAGAAGTCTATATACAAATTTCCAGAACATAAAAGATTATTTGGTGCAGTTTAGAAAATCATTTACTATTATTGCAATCTCTGAAACATGGCTTACAGGTGATAAGGTGATGAATATTGAGTTGGATGGATATGAATTTCAGTGTATGACTAGAAAGCCCAAAAAGGGGATGGTGTGGCTCTGTACATCGAAAAGAGCCTTAGGTATAGGGTTGTGGATAGTATGACATTAGCCATTGATGACATATTGGAGTGCCTTACTATTGAAATATACAAGAAATAAATGAAAAATGTAACTGTTAGTTGTGTGTACAGAACACCAGGATCAAATATTGAATTGTTTTGTAATATTCTGATCTGTTCCCCCCAAAAAAAAAAAATACAAAAGAACAATCTAATTTGTGAGGATTTTAATAAAGATCTGCTGAATCCCAACAAACACAAAAGGATGGATGATTTTATTGAGTGCATGTACAGTATGAGTCTTTTTCCAACAATCACAAAACCAAGTAGAATAACGTCTTACAGTGTGACTCTGATTGATAATATCTTTATAAATAATATAGACAGACTACCTGTCTTTATAGTACTAGAATGTAGCTATAGGAGGGAAACTGTGCAACAGGAGGTGCTATATAGGAGGGTGAGAACAGAGGAGTCCATATCCACTCTCAGAATGGATTTACTAAACTATAACTGGAAGAGTGTATATGACGAAGGTGATGTAAACAAAGCATATGAATTGTTCATACATACTTTTAAAACCTTGTACAATAAACGCTGTGCAATACAACAATATTGTCATAAAAATAAGTTCTCAAAATGTCCTTGGATGTCCAAGGGCTTGTAAAAAAGGTTTTAAAAAAAAGAATACTCTTTATAGGCAATTTATGAGTTGTAAAACAAAACTTAAGGAACAAAGGTATAAAACATATAAGAATAGGTTCATTAGTATCATTAGGAAATGTAAAATAGAGTATTACAATAAGATATTTAATGAAAATAAGGACAATATTAAAGGTACAAGGAATATACTAAATAGTACTATTAGAAATAAATCAACCAAAGCTAATTATCCAGATTATTTTATAGAAAATAATATCCCTATTACAAATAGGAATGGGGTGGTTAATAGATTTAATGATTTCTTTGTTAATGTGGGTCCAAGACTGGCCAATGAAATAAAAAATATACCATCTGAGCAGAATAGAGTAAGTGAGTTTTGTGGACTTAAAAATCCAAATTCAATATTTTTGAAACTGGTAGAAGAAAGAGAGATTATTGAAATGGTAAATAAATGTAAAAATAAACTTTCAACAGACTGCGATGACATTGATATGACTGTAGTAAAGAAAGTAATTGATGGAATTGTGTCTCTTTTAACATATGTGTGTGATCTATCATTCAGAACATTTACATTCCCTTAGAGAATGAAAACAGCTAAAGTTATTCCTTTACACAAAGCTGGTAATATTCATGATTTTACCAACTGTAGGCCCGTCTCTTTACTTTCACAATTCTCTAAGATAATGGAGGAATTGTTTGTGGCAAGGCTTGGCAATTTCAATGAAAAAAGCAACATTTTAATGGAAAGTCAATATGGTTTTAGATCAGCCAGGTCAACATCATTGGCAATGATAGAGTTGGTGGAACATATAAAGAAATATATACAAAACAGAAAATATGCAGTGGGGATATTCATTGACTTGGAAAAGGCCTTTGATACCATAGATCATAAAATATTAATATATAAAATGGAAAGATATGGAGTGAGAGGGGTAGCAAATATCTGGTTGAAAGGTTATCTTGATAATAGACAGCAATATGTACAAATTGGTCAGTCCAAATCTTCATGTTGGAATATTACTTGTGGTGTTCCACAAGGCTCAGTATTGGGTCCCAAATTGTTTTTAATGTATATTAATGATATATGTAGAGTGACTGATGTTTTGAATTTTGTTGTATTTGCAGATGATACAACAATTTTTTTGTTTTGGGGATGATTTGAAACAGCTTTTGGAGGATGTTGGAAAAGAAATTGATAGATAGAAATAAATTATCTTTAAATTTATCTAAGACAAAATTTACATTGTTTGGAAATAAAGAAATTAACACAACAGTAAAGTTGGAAATTAATAATGTACGGATTGAACAAGTTTTTCAGCATATGTTTCTAGGAGTAATTTTGGATCACAAGTTATGTTGGAAACCCCATATCAAACACGTGTGTAATAAGATGGCAAAAATTATAGGGATATTAGGAAAAACTAGGCATATCTTGAATAATAAAACTTTGCACACTATTTACTGTACAATGTTATTGCCATATTTAGAGTATTGTGTTGAAGTTTGGGGTAACACATATAAAAGTTCTCTACAAAAAATATGTATAATGCAAAAAAGAGCACTAAGAGTGATATGTAATGTTGGGTATCGGGAACATACAAATCCACTATTCTTTAAATCAAAACTTATGAAATTCATGGATTTAGTAAAAATTTAAAACTGCTCAGGTGGTGTTTAAAGCATAAAACAGTATGCACCGTTTCTTAGAGAGGGGAGGTATGAACTGAGAGGGAAAGGTAACTTAGTACAACCATGTGTTTGCAGCAATCTTAAAAGTATCTGTGTATCAGTTTGAGGAGTGCGTTTGTGGAACGATTTAGATGAGGAGATTAAGCAAAGTACAAATATTGTACAATTCAAGAAAAAATATAAAGAGCATATAAATAATGTGTCATGGTGACTGGGCTTAAATACACCAGGGGATAACGAGGGAAAGTGGAAACAGCAGGTAACACAGCTGAACACAATGACACTGACAAGGCCAGGGGAAGCAAAACTAAACACAAAACACGGGGAACACAAGACTGTCAAAATAAAACAGGAAGTGGCCGGACAAGGTACACGCAGACTTGACACGGGGAAACCCAAGGGACTGTTCGATCTGTTTGGATCTGCTGAAGGATCCGGTGACTCTTCCCTGTGGACACAACTACTGTATGAACTGTATTAAAGGCTACGATGAGGTGATGAAGATCTTCTGCCGCACTGATCAGCAGTGTATCTGTTATCTGTGCTCCATGGAGGAACATCGAGGCCACGACACAGTTTAAGCTGCAGCAGAAAGGAAGGAGAAGCAGAGAGAGCTCGGGGAGAGTCAGCAAAACCTCCAACAGAGAATTAAAGAAAAGGAGAAAGACATGAAGGTGCTTGAGCAGGAGGTGGAGGCCATCAAGCAGTCTGCTGGTAAAGCTGTGAAGGACAGTGAGAAGATCGTCACTGATCTGATCCAGCTCATTGTGAAGAGAAGCTCTGATTTGAAGCATCAGATCAGATCTAAGCAGGATAAAGAGGTGAGTCGAGTCAGAGAGCTTCAGGAGAAGCTGCAACAGGAGCTCAATGACCTGAGGAGGAACCACACTGAGCTGGGTCAGCTCTCACACACACCAGATCACATCCAGTTCCTGCAGAGTTACCCTCTGCTGTCGTCTGTCAGTGAAGCCACAAACACACTCAGCACTGATACTCACACTCTGAGGTACTTTGATGATGTGACAGTGGTTCTGTCAGAGGTCAGAGATGAACTACAGGATATTCTTAAAGAAGGATGGACCAAGATCTCACTGACAGTGGCTGAGGCTGATGTTCTACTGCTACAACCACAGCCCCAACCTACAACCAGAGCTGAATTCTTACAGTATTCACGCCGACTCACACTGGATCCAAACACTGCACACACACAGCTGTTATTATCTGAAGGAAACAGGAAAGCTACAGTGATGAGAGAAGAACAGTTATATCCTGATCATCCAGACAGATTCACCCAAGTACAGCAGGTTCTGAGCAGAGAGAGTCTGACTGGACGCTGCTACTGGGAGGTGGAGGTGGAGGAGGAGGTGGAAACAGGGTTCACTACAGTAGCAGTCACATACAAGGATATTAGCAGAAAAAGAAATCCTGAAAGTGAATTTGGATGTAATAACAGATCTTGGGCTGTAAAAAACTCTTCCGAATTCATTCACAACAGTATCAGCACTTCCATCTCAGGTCCTCGGTCTTCCAGAGTCGGAGTGTATCTGGATCACAGAGCAGGGATTCTGTCCTTCTACAGCGTCTCTGAAACCAGTGAAACCATGAGGCTCCTCCACAGAGTCCAGACCACATTCACTGAGCCGCTCTACGCTGGATTAGCTGTTTATGGTTATGGCCTGTTTGTTAAATTGTGTGAGCTCAAGTAAACAGGTTTTATATAAACCAACAACAACGATGAGCTCAAATGCTGATTTAATCCAAACAGGAGACTCATCTGTCCACATGTTTAAATGTAAATGTCTGGATTTATGCAGCTTAATATCATAAACTGATTTCTTTTAGGATGTGAGGGTATTTGTAGGGAACTGATCTGCTGGTGCTGCTGATGTTATTAATTATTACTGCTGATGACTCTGCTGGAAGTGTTTTAGTTTCACAGTTTTAAGCAAACATGGAGTTTGTGTAATTTGTTGTTTGTGTTTCTAATTTGTTTCTTCAGGGCTAAAGAGGAGAAACACAAACCTTTGATCAGCACTTAGGTTTTTCGTTTTAATCATATTACTTTTACTGTGACAACTGAAGTTGTCTATTTTGCTCCTAGACTGATACTTACTACACATTTACTGTTTGTACAGCTGCAGAAATCTAATGTCACAGAGTGATGGTTCACACTCTGAGCTGAATGTGAAACCCTTGATTTGTACATGTTGTGTAATCTGTGTGGAGTCGGGGCCAGGCCTGAGGTCACATTCAGTTGGAGCACACATTAACAGAGAACCTGTTTGGTGTGAAACACTCAGGTTTCAGGTGAGACTGAATGGACTCTGATTCTGTTAGCTGCAGGCTTTCAGCACAGGCTGACTCTCAGTGTTCGATTTAGGCCCGAGCCGACAAGGGTCGGCGAGGAGCCTATTGGAATCACTATTCAAAAAACCCCAAAAATGCACAAAAATCCCCAAGGTTGCATGGGACGCGGTCGTAAGTGACCCCTGACCTCATAGGAACGGGTGCCAGGTCGAGACATTTCTTTCGCTGTGCTCCGCGTGTTTTCTGACAACTAAAGAAAATAACACGTTTTAAACATGTGAACTTTATAATGAAATCAAATATTTTTGGGTGGGTGGCTTATTTCTATCCATCCCACAGTTCTCCCTCACACTTAGCTTAGTGCAATTTCTATTTGCCTGTTAAAAGCAACTTGAGTTACAGCTATGAATCTGCCGTTGGACAATTACTGCACATGGTAGTGGACATTTGTAAACAATGTTTTTCTCTCAAAATTTTTTTATTGAGAAGAGACATGTTTTGATACACTTTAGTGAAAAAAAAAAGCATTTTTTCTCCTCCTTCTTTGTCCAAACACAACAGAAACAGTGAGGGAGTCTTCTCATTGTTAAAGAAACAAAAAGAAAATAGTCCTCACTGCGCACAACACAGACCCTATACACAAAGGCAACAATAATTTTAATTTAAGTTTTAATTTTTTTTTTTTTAAATTTTGCCAGTTACAGTCAGAGTTATATTCTGTGCTGTATATGAAGGATGTTCTGTTTCTGCGCCAGTAGAATATTTTAAACAGCCGTTCACTTTGTCCGGCTCTGCACCCTCAAAGTCGGGGAGATGTGACTTAGCTCCTGACCTGCGACTATTTAAAGAAGTCACATTGTGGGAGAGGAAGAATCCTTAAGCTGCTGGAAAGATGCAAACACTCTCTCCAGGTATGGATCTCATTTCATGAGTTTGTGTGTTTGGATAAATGACCTCCTTCCACAAAGCCTTACAGTCTCTTAATGAGCGCTGTGTTTTTCTTTGGAATCAAACAGCTGACTGTATGCTGTGTTTCTCTTCACTCACAGCACTTTTTTCTAACTCTAGCCGTCCACACTGGAGTCTCCACCAACACTGTGACAAAGGTGAGGCAAACAGATGCAGCTTTTAATGAAAAACATCCTGAATATGTAATACATCAGTTTCACCTTCATTTCAGTACAAAAATGATCACATCCAGTGGGTTTTTGTCACTAGATATGAGGAAGAATATGAGATTTTGACCTTAAATATAAGTAAAGTTATCAAATATAGTTTTTGTCTGACATTCATGCATTAATGTAATATATTTAAAGTAGGCCCCGATTATTTATATCACAGATTGGTCCTAAAAGTGATAAACCAAATATACAAGTTGAGCATGTTTCCATGAAAAAGAGGAAATAAACAGGTATTAGTTACATTTAATAAAGGCATTCTCTCTATACAACAGCTGAAAATCTATTTCTAAGTAGAGGAATTACGGCAGTGATACGGCGCAATCATTTACCTGCGTGAAACGTGTGCGCGCTCTCGAATCAAAGCACGTCGCGATGACGTCATCGTGTAGCGCTTTGATTCAAGTGCGCTTTGAATTGAGAGGACTATTCGTTTCAATCACACCGACCTTGTTTGATTCCCGATTTCCACGAGCAACAATTTGATAAAGGTAAGGACCACATCTGTAAAAAACAAAGGTTTGCACATTATGCAAAAGTTACACTCCAGCTGATCATGTCAGAAAAGGCCTTCTTAGTGCAATTATTATTATTTACTTATTAGAAGCAACTCCAGCTACGACTCTCCCTTTGTACATTTGCACTCTACACACTTTAATGGGAGAAAAGAGAGAAAAAAGTCCTGATCTGTGGCCATGATACAAATCAGAGCAATATGATGGGTTGTTTTTGAAGGGACTAGTGAGGAAAAGTCCTTTAATTAGGAGCAAATTTCAAATGTGGCTCAAATCAAAATTCTGTCATTGTGTTCATAAAAAGAAGCCAAGTTAGAAAAGAGTTGATGTGAACGGGAATCGCTGACTCGTGCAGAGTTGCTTCTAAACAAAATGGTCTTGTGCTCACATAATAAGCTAGAAAGTATGATATGCTTTGTGTCAGAGGCTCCTTAACATCTCTCCATCTCTTTAATTTTACAGCCATGCTGAGGAGAAGCAGTCGTTTACAGACTAATGGTTACTATGACAGTGACGGGAAACCTGTCATCTGCTACAAGGAGACAATATTCAGGTAAGGTGGAGTCTGTATATTTATGGAATTGTGTTTTGCTGTCACACATGCGTGACGTGCATATATGTGCGTGGTGTATGTTCTGTTTCTAAACTGATTTGTTTTTTAATGCATCTTTTTTCTCATTTGCTTTGATTCTATTCAGGGTTTTCAAAAAGCACAGATCTGGTTTCTGTGTCAGATTTGGTTTCTGTGCCGGATTTGATTTATCACCAGACACAGAACTCGATCCAACTCTAGATCTGCCCGATGAAACTGGTCCTGCAAACAGGCCGTGGAGGACGGTGCTCTTCATCCTCCTGTTCTTGTGTGTTGGACTCTTTTGGACTCTGGCCGTCCCCACTGGGTTCTCCACCACCACTGTGACAAAGGTATGGCAAACAGATGCAGCTTATAATAACCAACAATAATAATCATTCTGACATAAATCAGGTGATGCCAGCGTAATATTATCTTAAGGTGTTTACATAAACATAAATGGATTCTTCTCTCAGTTACAGGCCTTCACTGGCAGCTCTGACGATGTGTGGATTCAACTCAAGGAGCTCAAAGAGGAACTGAAGGAACTCAAGGACAAAATGGAGCTCCTTTTTCCGTTAGCGGACACGATGCCCAATTTTGCCCTGGAGACACTGGGTGAGACATTAATTCAAACTGGAAGCTGTGTAAGATCTTTTGATTTCTTTATTTTTTGTGCTAATCATTTCTCACTCTGTCTGTAATCTAAAGGAGCCAAAATTATCTATGAAAAGACTTCAGAGTCCTATCCCCCAGAAGACAGAGGGTTTAAGTTTTTTGGGATTACAGTGATACCTGACAAACGGCCTCCACCTGTGAGCCCAACAATCCTTCTTCAGGTAAGAACTTACTCCACAAATGAAAATGCCACATGCTTGCATGACACAACAGTGTGATGACAGCGGTCTTTACTGAACTCGGTTTGTATTTATGTGTTTGTTTGTTTTCTCTTAAGGGATTGGCACCTAAGATTCCGGGGCAGTGCTGGGCCTTTAAGGGGTCAGAGGGACAGCTGTCACTTGAGCTGTCCCACAGCATAATGGTCAGCCATGTGTCCATAGGGTACATACCAAAGAACATATCCCCAGTTGGGACCACATCAAGTGCTCCGAGGATCTTTTCAGTCTTTGTAAGTCACAGATTTCTCAAGTTTACAGCACAGACATTCTTTGCAGCACACTATTAAACTTTGGCACACATTACAGTATATTAGAGAATAACCTGCTATGTATCTCTTTGTGTGTCTTCAGGCAAAAACATCAATGGAGGATGCAAAAATCTACCTGGGCACCTTTGAGTATGATAACACGGGAAGGCCGATTCAGACATTTGAGACAACGGTGAGTCCACTCTGTCATTAGTCACATGCACATACACTTTTTATTTCACAAACTTAGGAAACAAAATGAGAGCAATTGTAGATTATCTCTTAAATATAGCTTCCCTTGTAGTAGTCATCCCTAAATTTACTGTCCTGTCATGTTATCAGCAGGCACAAAGTTTATATCCAACTAACTCAACTTATTTAACTCTTTTGTCTCACAGAGAGCTAGAAGAATTGCGGTGAAGTACCTGTCAGTGCAGATCCACGACAACTGGGGCAAGCCTCATTTCACATGCATTTACAGCTTTAGAGTTCATGGAAAGCTGGCGCACTATGACTACTACGACTGTAAATATCTAGGAATATGTTAAAGATAAAAAGAAAGAAAGAAATTATGTGAAGATGAATCAGATTGAAAATGCCATTAAAGCATTTTTTCAGAGGTGGATATTAGCTGGGTGGAGTCTGGTGAACCAAAACAGTCACATCCAGTGAGCATCCATCCTGGCACTTAACACTAGTTCAGTGTTTGCAGTCTGATTCACCTCACCCCCCCAACCAGTCAAGACAGATAACCGCCCCTCCCTGAGCCTCGTTCTACTGGAGGTTTCTTCGCATTGTCGCTTATGTGCACAATATCGAATAAAAAAGATATATCATATATATATATGTGTGTGTGTGTGTGTGTGTGTGTATATATATATATATATATATATATATATATATATATATATATGAAATTTTCTATATATTATGTATATATAATATATATTATTTATATATTATTTTAATAATATTTATTGCAATAAAAAATATAATAAAAAGAGAGTGTGTTTGTTATAAATTCTTAAATATCAGTGTATATTATGATACAAAACTAATAATTATGTAACAGCTCCAACAGATTATTCGTCCTTCACCTCCTGAATAACAAGCAAGATGAAATGCATCATATTCCCAGGATTTAAAATGGAAGTCAATAACATAGATATGATGTCTATACTGTGAAACAGGGTTTGAGGATCAATGAGGTGACTTAAGGTTTAAAAAGGTGCTTTCAGCATTACAAAGGTGGCTTACTACATACCTGAGTACCACCGAGACCAACACAGTAACTTTTACTGCAGATTTATGTTAGACAGTAAGACCGTGCAGGGCTTAAACCACCACCTACTGACCAATTACTTCTCTCTGTATTGTCACCCCGTGAACAGTGGTGAGCATGAAGTAAAAAGGTCATTAGTTTTTAGAGTCTTTCAGCTTTCCTGCTCAGTTTATGGACTCAGTCACATATTTTAGGTTAAAAATTAAACCCGTTTTGGAACTTTGGCTTCAGTGTTTCAAAAAGAAGGATTAACTCTGGTTTCACACGTCATGCTCATTGGCTAAAGAATGGTCAATTACAAGTCAGAGAAAAGTGTTGTGGTTCCTTTTAACTTTCCTACTATTTTAACATAAAAATATGACTTTTAGACTCGACTGTTTCCAGTCCAGCTGGTGTATATCTATTAACTAAGATATTATGCAGTGATTCTCCAGGATGCTGTGTTACCAAAAACTAAACCATATAAAATTTGTGTGTAACAGCTGACTTTTACCACATGTTGAACACAAAACAAAAACAGAAACAGAAACTCTTCTCACTTGCGCTTTTGGACACCATCTGCAACTGGATCCAGAGCTTTCTGACAGGAAGGCCACAGTCAGGATTATGAATCACACATCAAGGACAGTGACCGTTAACATTTAATGACCATAATTATATTCCTGCACGTGGGCCTGAAATCGATCAGTGAAGATCATAAAAACAAGTCTGACAAACAAAAGCATATTTAGCAGATGTATAGATCTGGGTATTCATGTCAGTTTGTACATTTTCCTCCAAGGCAATCACTTCTTCTCTCTTCATCTCAGCGTTCACCCTCTGGTGTTTCGCCCTGATGAAATCCCCGATGTTCTCTTTGGCTTCACGGATGGCCTCCACATCCTTTGGATCCTCACAGTTCTCACTTGGCTTCTCTGCATAACTGAGACACCAAAGACCCAGTTTGAAACCAGGTTCATGGTAATTATGCTTCATTTATTTCAATTCCATTTTATTTAGATAGCACCAAAGGTAAAGACCATACAATAATTTAAGCCCAGGCTACCCCTAGTGGGATAATCTGGCACTGCAGAGGCACTCACATTTGCGCCCACTCCCGCCTCCTCTTTTCTATTTTGGCTCGAGCTTGCTCGGCTTTCTCTGCAGCCTTTCGTAGTCTCTCCTCCTGCCGAGCTCCCAGCTTGATCCTCGTTGCATGAATCACCGGGGGACACAACACCTCCTCCTCTGGAAACACACAGGCAACAACACAGGTCAACGTATGTCTTTGATGGGCAAAACAAAGACACAGTCTCTCATTGTACATCTGTATAATGACAATAAAGGCATTTCAGTCACTTTCTTACCGCCTATTCTGCTGCTGCTTTTTGCAGACTCTGCTCTGAATTTCCTGCAGTCTAGTGCAGCATCTCTGTCTCCATCAGGCTGGCTGGGTGTGCTCTGATGCCCGGCCTGAGCTGAAGACTTGGCGCGCACTGGCAGATGGTAAGTGGAGACTCTGTGGTTGGTTCGGATGGCAACCACAGTGACCATGTTGGGCCCCAGAGAGTCCCCGCACCTGAAAACAAACACAAGCGTTAGAGAGCAAAACCAAGAACAGGACAGTGCATCCCAACAGAAAATGTAGACAATACTCTGCAAATCATTTGCATAGACTGTATAAAAAAGACAAATACAGCCAATTAGGCACCATTCATTGATATACGATGTTCCATCACACGCAAACACTACCAAAAACATGGACTCCTTGATGGAGGTATGAGACTTAAAACTAGCAACTGAGACTATTAACTCATAAATAAAGTGCTTACTGAGGTCACAGACATCAAAGCTTTAATCTCAAACTTTTTTACTACCCGATATCTTTTTGAAACCAGAAGAGTTGCCCCCTACTGGCCATTAGAAATAATTTTCCCTCTTCTTCTTGTATAGGTATTTCAGTCTTATGCCACTTAGGTCACAACAGTCCATCAGTT
>JAMQGT020012926.1:0-149459 GCA_024447675.2 Pterophyllum scalare | reverse complement strand
AAAAAGTGAAAAAATTCTCAAAACAGACACACAATACCTAAACCTAACCAAGAGGTTAACATAACACAACCATTGTCAGCTTTGCAGAAAGGATTAGGTCTGTAAGCCAAAGCCATTTAAACATAAAGTCTGAGAGAAAAAGTGCCCTGCACTGAACAATCAGGGGATAATGTACGAGCTCAAACAAAATTTGGCTCTTTTTTTTTCCTCTCCCTTTTTTTGGGGGGGGACTGGAGCCATGGTAAATATAAATAAATATACACAAAGGCAGTATGAACCATTAGGGATGTAATTTGTGCTACTGCAATGCCAATACAGTACGGCATAAAAGCATTTTCATAAGACACAGCTCAAAAGCTAGGGGGTGGTCCACTGCACGGATAAGTTGTTTTAAACCCACTTCCTGGAAAAACACTTCAGGCCAACTTAAATTTCAGGTCTTTATCTGGGCAGAAACTGGCAAACCCTGCTAGTTTGTTTAAGGCTGGACAAAAGATGGGTTACATATGTTTGTGGCCACATGGTGAGTACCTGCGGTCACCTGCAAGAGAATGGACATAAGGAACATTGACAGTCTAATGTGTTTTCATTTCATATCATGCTGAGCAGCATTTGTGCGATGATAATCACAATACATTTACTTGATTAAATAAAGCTCCGCCTTTGTTTTCTGCACACGAGCATTAAAAAAAACATAATATTTTGAAAGAGTCTGAGGCCAACGAGTGCTCCAAATGAAATGATTGGCTCGAGAGATATTCAATAAATTAATGTTAAAGTTCGGGTATACAAGAGTTCCTGAAAAATCTTGGTTTGTTTTAAAACTGGTACCTCATTATGGCTAGGTAAACACTGTGGTTTGGGATACTATAAAGTATAGTTAGGATCATTACTATAAAGGTTAGAATGCTGGTATGGATACAAGAAGGAGCCATTGTTAGTTAAGAACTGGAAAAAGAAGTTTTCCCCTTGTGAACCCAATGTATGATTGGCCCATCTAAGTATCCCAACTACCATCATCTACAAACACTGTCTTAAAGTTAAGCAAATTTGTGTCTAAATAAACAACAAGATTTCAGCCTCGGCTCTTGAGTCCTAACAGACAGGTGACAAATTAGATGAAAACCAATACAAATGTCTTAGTAAAGTGTTTTGTCATCACAGGCTGCGGAAACATCTTCAGTATGCCTGGTTTTGACTTTCCAACTCAAAAAGTACAAGCGTTTGGGCGATGGTAGTGGAGAACGCTGTATAAATGCCATAAGATACGATTCACATCATTTATATACTCATCACACCACTCAGTGAGCCCTCAAACCCGAGGCATTATCATCCTGGATTAGCCCCCTCCCATCAGGACAGAAATATCTCATCACAGGATAAAGGTGATATCTCCTAACAAATTTGTACTGAGTTGCAGCAACCATCCCTCACTGGGGGCAAGTGTATCCTAACCAAAACAAAGCAAAGTAAAACACTCTCAAAAGCATACTGTGTTCCTGTCTGGATTTGCTCACATACGGTTTTGCAGACTGTCATCTACATGTTGCAGCTGTTTACTGTCACCAGGGGGCAGCATCACAAACAACTCCTGTACTATTGTTAGTCCTCCAGCGTGCTGCAGAAAAGAGCTAAGTTAACACAAAGGTACAAAGAGCTGAAGTGAAACAAGTGTTCAAAACAGTGAAAAGCATTCATTGCAGCCGCTGTTTGTTCTTTTTGTGGATTTTTTTTTTTTATCTTTGATGTTTTTCGCACCCAGTGAACTCCACTGTTACTCCCTTTCCTGTTCCCGCCCGGTTTCCTACAAATTGGCATTCGACCTAAAGCACAGCGTCATCCTCCTCAGCTTACATGCTGTAGGTATTTTTGGGCAGTTGAAATGCATGTCTATGGTATAAAGTAATTAGTAGCTACAACATTAGCAATACGGTCATTGGTTGGTTGTGGAAACTAGGTTGTTTTGTACAAGTGGACACTGGGAAAACTCAACCTCTGTTAACATACGATAGTAAGCATCCGCCTTTCTACTCCAGAAAATCTGGCTTTCTGAAATGCTTTTTATTATCCGGCTCCAAGGGGATCATAACACCACAATAACCCTAGTCTCTTTTCTTTTCTTTTTTTTTTTTTTTTTTACAAACACCTACGCACACATCTAAATCAAGCTCAGACTGAACAATAACAAAGTCTGGAGCTTTTCAAATAGTCTCAGAAGAGCTGTTTCCAAAGCCTTACTCACTATTGACCCGTCAGAGAGAGATATATTCATCCCGCATCTGAAGTGAAATAATAAAAATAAACCATTGGCCTGGGAAGTACGTCTGCAACAAGATGAAAAGACGGATAATGTAAGTTTTATACTGATGAGTTGACCCCTGTTAATAGTTGGCACAAAGTCCTTCTTTTGGAAGCCCCAAACAAAACTCTTGCCAAACGGTGAACTGGAGGGAGCAATGAATGAGCGGTACGGCAAATAAACTTGCACTGCGCACACATGTTCATTTACACTAACTATCTGGACGTGCAAACGCGCAGGCTGCGCAGCCGGCGAAACATCAGCCTTCTTTTGGTTTCTCTCAATGTTACGAGACTGCTGAGTGGGGAGGTTGCTCTGCACATCCTCTGGAGACGCTGGGAAACTTTCTGCATCCTCACACCCAGAGTTAACCCGAGGAAAACTCAGCCTCATCAGCAGAACAGCAGATGTCACATCTCATTAACTAGGAACAGCTCTGTTGCTGGATGAGCACCGGTGCTCTCATTCCTGTTTGCTCCTGTTGGATTCCCTTTAAAAACACAAGCTGTCGTCCCAAAACACTCAGACACACCACTGGAAAAACATAGATGTGACTCCAGGAAGCGTTGCCCAATACGTATTCGGTCCACGGCTTACTTCCTTACTGCGCCTTGTTCAGGCCTCACTGACTAAAAGCAATATTTGGCATCGGAGAAGAACGTTACTTTACCACGGGGGTTTTTTAGTTTGAGTCCAGTAAAGAGTTGGGGTTCAATCCAAAAGGATTTGTAGACTAAACTAGTAATATAAGATGGAAAGAAAGGGAAAGAGAGAAGAAGAAACAGCTGGATAAAAGTCAAGAAGAAAGGGGGTGTTAAAAAGGGGGAAATAGCAATGCCACCACCAGTTTCCTCCTGCTTCTGTATGACTGATAAGTTCCTTCTGATAGCTGAAGAGGGCACGTTGTCAAGCCACTTTGAGCTTGAGGGCTTTTTTTAAGAGTGAACCGCTGCTGACAGAGTCAATGGGAGGCGGAGGGAAAATAACAAGCGGCGTCTGCCAAGCCTCCCCACTGCTCGCTCTCCCCGTCTCTCTTTCTCCGTCCCCGTGTTGCTGCCAGCCCGGTGGAAAAACTTCCTCTGGTCCAGACACAGTTATGAGGAGAATAAGAGTGGGAGAGTGATAAACACAGATAAAGGAAAACAGGTAAATGATTCAGAGAATAATTAACAGAGAAAACGAAATAAGCAATGCTGTCAAAATTTTAATCCACAAAAACAGAGCTCAAATCTGCCCCCCCCCTCATTTTTTTGTCCTCTAGTTCAGAGCTGAGAGCCAAAACAATGTCCTTCAAAACAAGTGCCTGATTAATAACATGCTGTTCCATCCACTCTGGAGGGCCATATGTTTGCATAGATTCACTATCTGCCATTTAGCTAACTGACTTCCACATGTATCAGCTGCATGTGGAGGCCAAAATAGCGGCTGATGTGCAAATAAGCTTAGACAGTATAAACACGTGAGGTAAAAGGAAGTGAAAGGAGGAAACATGCAAATCTTCATGCATTTGCATGCAAAAATAAGCTTGTGTCTTTTTCTAATTCCCCTTTTAGCTGAAAAACAAGTCCAACCTATTAATCTTGAATGTTATGGGCCAGGCTCTGATTAAGAACAGGACCTGTATAGTGTTTCCACCATCCTTCACTGCAATTCTTTATTCAGTATATCAGCAGCACCAGGTAGCATTCCCAATAATACGTGGTTAACGTTTGCAGGCACAGTATTTGTGTCTGCTGCCTCTTTATGTACCACATAATAGCTAATAGCTGACACTCAGCTGAACAGACTCATAAGACACTTCACGCAGGGGGCAAAGAAAATCTGCAAATAGCAAAACTTTACAAGACCACAAAGTGTGTGCAGGGGAGCAGCAGTGTGGTGTGTGTGTGTGGGGGGGGGGGCAGGTGACAACCTAACAAAGACTGAGGGTAACCACACAGGCTAAATACACACACAAGGGAGAAGCATAATGTGGCACAGGTGAACCCAAACAATACAGCAACAGGGGCAAATAAGAGGAGGCAAGTAAAACATAGAAAGAGTTTCAAAATAAAATAGGAAGTAATTAAAACTCAGATAAGCAAATAAGGATTATATCAGAAACCACAAATAAACAAAAAGACCATGACACAAAAGGCTCCAAGAGAGAATTTGCGAGTGTGTGTGTGTGTGTGTGTGTGTGTGTGTGTGTGTGTGTGTGTGTGTGTGTGTGTGTGTGTGTGTGTGTGTGTGTGTGTCAAGGCATTTTGAGTTCCAGGACATTAAAGGAGTAAGGTGGGCGTTTACTTTTGTTAGAGAATGAGCAGCTTTCTCCTTCATTTCCTGCTAGCACGGAAAGTAACAAGTGCTTGCCCACTCTCAGACACAAACACACATGCAAATGCTTATACGGCCATAGCGACAAAGGACTACGAGGAAGTACAAACTAGTGCATGCAACTGTTAATAGTGATTTGGCAGCATTTAACAGCACAAGAGGGAGGCTGAAAACTAAGTCAAGTTGGTCAGTGATGTGATGCACTGCAGACCTTCCCCCGCTGAGTTAGAGAAGGCAAAAATAAGTCATGATCAGTTGTAGTGTAACATTTAGGACATCTCTTTGAATGCTATTAGAGTTAAAAGAGAATTAGTGCTTTTCAGATCACTTCAAAATGTTTCAATAAAGATTAATTAGAAAATTAGCCAGCAGAACAACAGGTATCCTCTTAACTACACAGTGCCATGTATTTATGACAATGTATTTGAAACTGCCAGCTCTTCTGCCCCCTTGTGGTCACACACTCCAGGCTCTTTTCACAAGCCTGAAAGGACAGGTCACAGCAACATTTCTATATTTATCCTTCTGTTTTACTCTTTGATCACACAAACACATGACATTTGCAAATACATTGTAATGAGGGAGACATCCAAGTATCGTCTTCTGCTCACTGTACCTTATTGTGCCGCTTTAATGGCAATGAAAGCTCACCAAAGAGTTTACAGATCCCCTAAGAGGACCTTACTCCTTTTACTGCAACATTTCAGGAAGAAAATGAATAAGGTGCATTTTAACTACTGAAAAAATTCAAGAACTGATGTCGAGTTTGGAGTGTAAAAACTTCAACACATTAAAGCCTATATGGTAAATGCAGTGGGGGATGAGTAGCTGAGCAGTATATGAGCAGGTAATCTGGCAGCTCTGACAGTGTGAGTATGTTCATCTGTTGGAAACGTGTGTGTGTGTGTGCGCACGCGCGTGTGTGTGTATGAGAAGTTTAAATCCACATGGAGGTGTTTGCTTTACACGGGGCATAAAATGTGCTGTGTGTGCCGTTGTGTATCCAGCATGACTTTTGCTTGTGTATGCTTGGTCACACTTTGGCACACTCTATCAAAGGCCTGAATGGGCAGCTGGTTGGAGTCTGGCAATTGTGGTTATATAATGCACTACACACACAAACACACACTTGAGCTGTTTGTAACCACAAGTCAGTCATTTACTGACCAGTCAACCACCCACCGGAGGATGCAAATCAGTGAAAGTTAGCGTTAAGGCTGCAGCATTTAGACCAGGTTCTGCCAAGAGCGGCCACAAAACAGGCCAGTAATCCTGGAAGTAGTTGAGAGGAATGTGAATCTTTTATTCTATCAGTTCTTTAATCGAAACAAAGCCAGTGTGGGAAGCTGACTGGAAGCTGGCTCACTAAATGAGAGGCCCTGACTAACTGCTGCACATCAGCAGCTCTGCACACTCCTGTTGTAGCTCACAGTCGAGGAGGAGAGTTCGCACTTTAGTGTGTGTCCCACATGATTGTTTGTGCGTTGTAATACTCACAGAGATTCAGCCACATAAGAGCAAGCATGTGGGGCTGCACACGTACCAACACACACAGACACAGGTACACATCTTGTAGACTTTTCTTGCCATAGGCCAGCGAAGTAGAGGGATGCTGCCAAATGTTTTTGGATTTCAGATCTCCAGACTACTGTCTTTTCCAGACTCCCCCCCTCCTTTTTTCTCTTACTCTCACTCTACACCTCTCTTACTCTGTGTACTTTTCTACCTCTGCTGCTGCTGGTGCACTAAAACACGTGATTAAAAAAGTATCTCCTCAGCAGAGCTCGCGTTTTGGAATCTTCTCTGCATTTTTAATGTTTTATTAGTGTTTCGAATGTGATAACTTCTTGCACTCTTCCCCCTTCATTGTTAGTAATGTTTTCTTTTCTTCTCTCTGGCTCCTTGCTAGTTTGTCATGCAGCATATTTGAGGGCTCAGAGTCACAACTGTCTGTCCTCTTTCTGTTTGCAATGGAAGGATGCCGTTACAAAGGAATGCAGTGTCACCTGCCAGAGGTATCACAGTGAGAAGAGAAGCAAAGAGAAGAGAAGAGAAGAGAAGAGAAGAGAAGAGAAGAGAAGAGAAGAGAAGAGAAGAGAAGAGAAGAGAAGAGAAGAGAAGAGAAGAGAAGAGAAGAGAAGAGCATGTGTCATTTTGCAGTCTTTCTTTGGTACATACCAATTATTATATGTTTAAGTTCCTTTCATTTGAGTAGCTATTACATTACATAAAAACACAGATCCATCCACATGCAGGACACCCTTGTTACATCTGTAATCTTGAACATATCCTGCTCTACCGCCCAGCCCCGATGCACACGAGCAATACACACCACGCCCCCCTTCAACATCATCAACAAACGTTCCAGATGTATGGGCATGGATGCATCAACAGACCTTAAACTCATACACAAAGCACTATCCACATTCACAGTCCAGATCATCAATCTCACAGGACACTCAAAGATCAACAGAAGGTGCACAGCTATAAAATTTTATATTAAAAAACTGCATCCATACAGTGTCAGTGGAATACTTTAGTGCACTTTAGTGTACCAGTTCTTCATAATCTGCATGTGGTTACTCTGTGCACTAGCTTAGGCCTGAGGAGAATTATGCAAGTCTCATGACTAACAAATGGAATCTGTTTTTTCTCCTTTCCTGTTCTCTGACTTTAATTGCTTTTAGCCACCTCAGGCACAAAAAAGAATAGAGATGACAGGACACGAGGATGCTAACAGAGCCAGGGGAAAGTTGCTTACCTTTCTCTTCTTAGAGAGTCGGGGGCAGGGGGCTTCGCTGGGCAAGGGCAGCAGTAGGCGTGTGCTTCAGGTGGGTTCTCTCTTCTACCTCCCTCCTTGCTTCAGCCACTCGTGTCTCCCATGAGATGCGATGGCATCAGTTTTTCAGCGAACAAGTAGTGTCCTCCTGGGTAGGGATCTGGCACCCTGAGTTGGTCCAGCGCTGCTCACAGGTGCAAGAATAACAAGCAAACAAAAAAAAAGACCCAAAAGCAAAAGTTAAAAATCGAAAATCTTCAAATGCAGGTGGAGATAACTGTCTGCTCAACTTTTAATTTTCTGCCTCCAGCAAAAAGAAAAAAAAAAAAGGAAGAAAGAAAGAAAGAAAAAAAAGTCTATCCATGTACTTTTTTTTTTTATAGCAGAGGTGGAAGTGTCAGAGGGGTTGAAAGTGTGAGGATAGGGAAACGTCCTCTCTGTGTCGTCTTCAAGCTGTCCACACGCAGGTCTGAGGAACACCTTCCCAATCTGTGTGCTCTTGCTCTCCAGGGTGGAAAGTAGGAGGGAAGGAGCAAGGGAGCAGGACAGAGAGGGAGAGAAAGTGAGTAGCAGTGAAGTGGAACTCAGTCAGTCACCCAGGTCAGTCAGGCAGGCAGGCAGCAAGGCAGTGTATTTGGGTCCAAGCAGGTTGAGCTCCCACTCCAAGGACTTATAACCAGGGGCTGTGCACCTCGCTGCTCCAATCTCTCTGGCTTACTAGGCAATCCCTCTCCCACTAGCTTATTTTGGGAAAGACAGAAAGGATTGTTCATTGGGTTAGCCCCCTTGATACAAAAAGCAAGTGTCTGTGGCTGGCTGCAATGAAGAAGGAGGGGAGTGAGCACGATGGGGTGGGGTAGCAGCCGCACAGAGAGGGGTGGGGTAGGATGAAGAGGAGGGAAAGGAACGAAAAGAGACGAGAAGAGGGGAATTCGGAGGCGTCTCGTGTTCTGCTTCTCACTGTTTCCAAACTCACCTTCAGGAAATCTTGTCCTCTTGTTCTTTCACTTTTTAAACATGTTCACAAATCAGCCCTTCAAATGAAGCTCAACTTATGGCAGCAAACGACACAGAAACATTAATCCTGAAGTCTCCCACAAAATACCTCCATCTGTCTTTACTTCTTTTGCAGCTTTATTGATAATGTCTATTGATGGCATAACAAGTGTCATACATAAAAGGGGATTGTGTTGTCGCCTAAAACCTGCTCTAGATTGTGTGCAGCCATTACATGATCCCGGTCTCTTGGTAAACCACATCTTTTCACATTTCTTTAGTGCACCTCACTGATTCATGACTGCAGCATGTATTACAAGCATCAAGCAGAGCTTGGGAATGAAGCATGCCAGGTGTTTGCTGGGAAAATTAGCAAATTCTCACAAACATTCTCATGGTAATGATTTGCCGGTTTGCTGACAACCTGGATGAGCTACAATCATCCCTTATCATTTACTGCAGGTTACTTCCCACACAGCAGAAACAGTAGGATCAAAACAGACTTAGCATTCAGTGTTTAATTGGCAGTGTGCTAGCTGGCTCTTTGCTTTGGTAGTGGACCTTGACAAGCATGCTGTTCCACGCTTCTGATTGGATGCGCTGGAAGGAAAGCTGGCCTAGCCTTTTCCTGAAAGACCTACTGGGACCAAGCCATTGGCTGATTTAAAGATCAGATAGAGACTGGGATTCCAAGCAGATTCGCAGTGAGAGGAGAGAGAGGCAGAAACAATAAAGCGGATTTTAGAGGTACCTAAGTTCTTCCCCTCATTATGAAGTTGTGCCAGTTTATTTAAGGCACTGTTATTTCAGCAGCATCCACTTATTCATTACTTCAGTCACTGTACAAGTAACAGAGAGTTATCACAAGTTGGCAGCCCCGCTGCACTCCTCTCATTCATGTTTTGCTCATGAAGAGTAATAAACGTCCCCAGACTGTATAATCTACCAACTTTTAGAATCAAAGTTGGGCTGAAGTAAGCTTTTCCTTGCATGAGAGCATCTCAATAAAGGCATATTTGGATCAGTTTTATGATATTTAATGGGATTTGCTATTTGAAGAGTGCCATTATGGCAAAATTTATGGTGCAGATGGGGTTTTATGTGTTTCATTTGCACTCTTTTCCACAAATATCATGATAGAAAAGTGATTAAACATGCACGGGAGGAATAAAGCCGAGACATCTGTGCTGATGGAAGGTCATAAACGTGACCCTCGTGCCGTCAAACTCAGCTAAAAAAAAGGTATTCTGTTCACGACTGGAGCCAGCTAAATTGAATAATTCTACTTAAAAATAAGCAACAGGCGTCATGCCTGTGAAAGAGCCATGGTGCAGCTGAATGGTTCTCTGAACATATAAAGGGTGGAGTGACCATATGCCCAGTAATGATGTCATCAATAGGAGCCCTGTGTGGTAGTGAGGCCGGCCATTCATTCCGCCCTCAGGTGTGTGTTTCTGCATGCGTGCGTGCTGCTGTTGCACACACCCTGTCACACAAGCGATTGCTGTTTGTAGCTCAACGAGGCAAAAAAATCAGTCAGCAGCGACTCACTCACAAACACAAGAAAACCTCCGCCTCTTCCAGTTATGGCTATGCTACAGTTGTGCTGAAGAATTCCACCACGGGCGCTTCAAAAATCTCAGCTCACCCTCCAATACTTTCTCTCTCTCTCTTGTTCTCTCTCTCACACACACACACACACACACACACAAACACACACACACACACACACACACACACACACACACACACACACACACACACACACACACACACACACCAAAGGTTTATGTTCACTCATTTGGTCAGCCCACACCCCTTGAAAAATCCCCATACCACTTACTATAGCGTGGTACAAAAGTCCCCTCCCACTCACTTCGCTTTTACAAGGTGAAACATTCCCAAGAAGAGGAAAAAACACCTGGTCGTCATAAGTTTGCCTTTTTTCACTCGACTTTTCCCCTCCGCTCCATTCCATTAGTAAGAGCAAAAACAAACAGTGGCTGGAAAATCATTGCATTGCATCACACCGACCCACTTTGCCCTTGATGTTCGTCAAAACCCCCAAAATAAGACGTGAAGGACAGGCTGGCATCACAGATACACTCCACCCTACGCCACGCCTAGCGTGTCCAAACATAAATTCACTATGTGCTAACTTATGGGGGTCTGTTCTGCTCAAAGGTGGTGTGTTTAGGGTGGAGTGCGTTTGTTTAGGGGTGCACTGAGCATGTGTATTCCTTGTGTGGGTTCCGTGAATGGCTGGAGTGTGTTACAGGGTGGAGTTGCCTGTGAGCGTGATTGGAATTAAGTTCGAAGCTGTAATATGACCTTGTTTATTCGATGGTCAGTGGTCAGTCTTTGAGTGAAGCATTGTATGGCAGTGACTGTGCTGATAGCATAAGTTAACATGGTTAATGGTCAGCAATGTGTGGGATCATTATTCTGATTTACAACATTCATTCACTTTTCATAGCAGCATTAGAAGCACCCATTCCCAATGCACTTTTCTTCAGCTAAGCCCCTTTTATTCAAACAGGCCATTGATATCCATTAGCAAAGGTCAGAGTTGAAGGTTCGCTCGAGGACAGCAGAGGACAGGTGTTCCTCTCTTCCATCCTGCTCTTTTCTCCTGTGCTTCTATAGTCCCTATTTTATTCACTATCAGCCTCTCTTTCCCCTGGGCGACAATCAAAACGGCCGTTTTCTCTCAGGTGATGTGGTCCACCTTTGTCTGTTCTAACCTTACAAAGGAATGCCTGGCATTCACCAGGCTGTGCCTCGCAGGGGTTTAAGATGAGTGAAAAAAGCTGGCGAGAGAGGAAGGGAAAGGATAAGGTATACAGAAAGGGGATTTAAAGCAAGGAATAGTAAAGGAGCACAACAGAGATGCAGAAAACAGTAAAAAAATAAATAAATAAATAAATAAGGGATGATGCAAGGGGGAAAAGAAAAGGAGAAAACCTTTAAAGAAGGTACCCTGCTGAAGCAAGGGAACGAACAGTGAATGCTAGAGTGGGATTGACGGTTCAGTAGTTTCACACACTGTGGATAAAACTTGAAGCCTTTTACATTTATATGAATTTCAACAGGGAAATTCCTCTGAGATGGGCTTGGGGCTCTGCCCTTTGTTGGCATGAGGGTGGAGAGTGTGGGTGGGGTTATGAGAGGGTACATGAGAGGAGAGAAGCTGGAAGAATAGATAGGTGGATGGATAGAGCAGGTAGAAGAGGAGAGGTTTTTTTTCTGTTTTTGGCTGGACTTCCCTTGGCTCACCTGATGCATATTGTTGCTGAGCTCAGTTTCCCCCCAGGGTAATCCTTTGACACTGATAAAGGGGGGAAGGGGAGACAGTGGAGAGAAAAAGGATGACAGTGTTTCCACCCTGGGAAAAAGCTCTCTATGGAGATTAGAGAACAGCTGGGGTAATTCTTCCGTCTGTTGAACCGGGGAAGGGAAGACAGGGGAAAAGAAGAGGAGAGAAGAAAATCGAGAAGAGTTGCAGGAGAGAATAGCAGGAATTGTTCTGCATTTTGGAAGGTGTTGCCAAAGTAATTCCCCTCACTTTCTTCTCACGCGCCTCACATGCACAGAAATGACTGGAGACAGATGGGTGAGGTGGAGGGGGGGGGGTTGAATTGGGGGGGGGCACATTTTTAAGTGTTTCCACAGTCACGAGTCCAGATTTCTTGCTCTGGCACACCTAGGTGTGCGTGCACACGTACGCACACATGAGATGCTGCAGCATGTGCAAATAGAAGAGTGGCGACTGAATGGTATTTTACTGCTTCTGTATTTATGGCAGGTTATTTTGACCCTGGGTGGTCCCTGCTGAAAGACTTCTGGAGTCATTAATCATCAGTCAGGACTCAGATGTCAGGTGTGCGAGTGTGTGCAGGAGAAAGAAAAAAGAGTTGGTCAGTAACCAAAGAAGAGCGAGCACCTTTACTGTACTGTATTGTATTGTATGGGTTGGAAGAGTAGAAAAAAATGCAACAAAAAAAAAAGTGTGTACGTGCATGTTTGAGGTTAGCTTTGTGTACCAGTGGATATCCTAATCAGCTGAGCTGGTGGTGAGATGAAAGAATGTGAAGATTATTGCCTGGTAATTGTTTCCAGAGTGCAACAGTGCTGCTATATCTCAAACACAAAAACTCTCACTGCAGTGTTGTACACATCTCCCAGGGTCATGGGATACGTGCATGAGCCGGATGCCCAAAAGGAGCAGCTCTTTGAGTTAAAGCCAGCCTACCAGATCGTCAGGCTATTGTACATCCAAGAATCCAACTTCATTATTCTTCTTTGTCTTTCACTGACTGGTCTCAAAGGTTCATCCAAAGACAGACACACTTTGATACTGCAATTTCCCTGTCCGCTAACTTTTTATTAACACGCTTGCAAGCAGACGGTAAAAACAAACACACCCGCAGATCTGTACTCAACTGATAAGCTCATCACTCTACCGGCTAGTCAGCCGCTCAAAAGCCATTTTCTTTCTCCCTCTTGTTGACAGCCCTGTCTCGGCTAGCTGGACGTAGGAGGGCAAAGGGAGCTGCGATCTATCGCAAACAAAGAGAGAGACAGAAAAATGTTTAGGTTTGTTTTGTTATCGTTTTAAAACCCATTTTCCATTTCCGAACCAGTGGGCAAGACAGCTATTTCCTTTTACAGCAGGAGCAACAGAATCCCCAAAACCCAAACAATCAGGTTAGAATAAATAAATTTGACTGCCGGAGTTTAGAGATTTCAAGAGAACATCCACAAAACTCCACCCAAGTTAGGTATGAGGGGCTAAGGCTTTGGGTCAAGGATAAGCACCCAAGGAAAAGTTCATTCAAGGGTGCCCTAACTGTCATTGATTTTTATAAAGAGAAAACATGTCTTGCGAGTGAACAGAATTTCCATTGGAGGTTATATACAACAAAGTGACAGCTGAATCCAAATGTTTCTTCCTTTGTTCCCTTGGAATTACATGATAATTATCTGAATTGGTCTCCGATTAACCCGTTTCACAGCTGTGACTTAATAGTCTTAATATGTTATTATATAAGCTTTCCCTTTTGTGGTGCCAATTGTTGCATCTCTTAATCCCATTCATTTGCACACATGATTTTAATCGCAATATCAAACACACTGACTGGATGTATTCTTGTGATCGCTTAAATAATTCAGTGTGACTTGAGTATGTTATTGTTTTGACTAAATTAAAAACATTTCACAACAATGAAGTTACAGTCTGGTCATTTTCTGCGCAGCAGACCTGGTAGTTATTGAGTGATCGGGGCTGCTCCTCTTCTTCTGTCAGTATCCGATGGGTCAGCTCCACAGAGCACATTAATGGTGCGATAAAGGCTTTATTTGTACATAATGAGACATTTAGACTGTAATTGCAAGACAAATGGTGTTTGATATGTCAAGATAACAGCCTAAACTGTTTTCTCAGGATAACTGGCAAGACACAATCTGTATTTGTTATCTCTAGATAATTGGATAACTAAGTCCTATTTGCAAAAAAATAAAAAGTCCGATATGGAAATGACAAGCTAATTAAGCTGTGATCTTGAGATAACAGGCAAAAAAAAAAAAGATAAGTATTCATGGCAGACTTCCTGCTTTGAAAACAAAAGCGGGATAAGCACAGTGAGTGTCAAGGAGTTTAGAAATTGAGCTGGATGAGCTCTGAAGAGACTGAAAAGACACAATACCCAGGTTTATACTAGAATGAGTTTCTGATCTATGTAATACTTTATAGTAGAACTGGTATATAGTAGACAGTCCAAAAATCCTCTGGAATCTCCCATTTAAACACTGATCTGGATCAGCATCTAAATTATGGTCCTTATTTGTTAATCAAATAATATTTTTCCATAAGAAAAGCTTGTTCTTTATCTAGTGAAATAAAAATAAATAAATAAATAAACATGGGTGTTGCTTTCCCAAGTTTTGAGAGCCTCAAGCCTTCATGTCTAAACAGCAGTACGAAGATATTGAGCTAAGACGCATATAAAATAAGGCTAAACATGGGGAAAAAATCCACCTCACCTTCATATGCAGTGATGTGAAAACAAAAGTTTCTCTATACAAATGTGTGAAAAACTAAGAACATTCTCACTGCTTCCATAGGAATTAAGACGGTAAGTAGCAGCCAGCTCCTGCCAATCAAATCCACTTGATTAATTCATTATCACCAAGTATGACCAGCACTGTAGAAGCAGTTTGCTGATCTAGAGCATTCAGGTGTGGACCAGCAAATTCACCCCAAGGTCAGAGAAACTGGAGAAAACCCAGAAGTTACATCTCAGACTCTACAGGTCTCAGTTAGCATGCTAAATGTTAACGTTCATGACAATACAATTAGAAAAAGACAGAACTTGTTTGGAAGGGTTGCCAGGAGAAAGCCTCTTCTCTCTAAAAAAGTCTGCAAACACACCACAAGACTTCTATCCTTTGGACAGAGGAGGTCAAAGTGGAGATGTGTGGCCATAATGCACACCACCATGTCTGGTGAAAATCAAACATAGCATAGACACTGGAAGTCCCAAATACAGATACCGTATTTGGGATTTGCAGTATTTACACAGTATCTGCAGTAGTATCTGTATTTGCAGTTCCTGCATCTACAGATGCTGGAAGTCCCAGAACAGTCCTAAATTTGGAACTTCCAGTGTCTGTACCAACTAACTCATAAAGCATAAGGTGGACAAAATAAAGTATGCATTACCAGTGGATTCACTGATACAGACTTGAGCAGAAAATTTTGTTATCGCTCCCTTCTTAACCATATTGGATAAACCTAGAAACTTTAAATTTATACCCCAATGTGACAACAATCTCCACAGCCAATGCTCTGTTCCCAAGTATTGCTTTCCCAAGCATTACAACAACGTGGGTTGTGACCTCTTGTGTGGCAACAATCCTTTCCCCTGACCTTTGGCCTCTGTGCTCACACTAAGCAGATTCTGTGCTCCTGCTGCAAATGCCTTAGAAAGGCTCCTCAGCCCCCTCAAACACACTGTTGTAAGTTTAGTCCTATTATAACAAACTCATTACCCACTTGACCACTTGCTGACCCCGGATGAGCTTCTAGTATTGTTTGTTTTGTGTTTCAATAACTGTGAAGCCCAGTAAGCTTCCATGTGCACATGCACACATGCTCGCATTCATGTGCTGTATGCTGGTGCCCCATCTCACCTGGCGTCCTGTCTAGCTTTGTGAATGTCCTGCCCTTGGTGCTCACAGGAACCTCCTCCCTAAACAGCTGTTTCCACGTGTCCCACCACCCAGTGTCCTATATACACAAGGAAACGGAGAAATCGCAGCGCAGCTTTGAAGGTCAGTTCCCGCACAGTCTGTGGATATCACATCATGAATTTTACATTCTGAGTGGATAATATGTCCCGAGAAATGCATCTGGGAAAGCAGTTTGAATAACACAAAATTGGTTCTCAGTGAGACATTAAGAAATATTAACTGTCGGAAGGGATCGTTTTTCAACTTTGATCATTCTGGGAGAATAAATAGCGAACAATATGACCTTGTTCAGAGTGGGCCGAATTAGCCATAAAGCACCAGTGACTGAGTGGCTGTTTCATGCATAATGCATTCTTTGGGGAGACACAGTTTTTTTTTGTTTTTTTTATACAAAATTCATTATGTTCACTTTTTCCTGAGAAACAGCAAAGACAGGGCAGAGCAAGGATGGAAATATTTGTGTGTATTACACAAAACAAGCTGTCAAAATGAAGTATAAATAATGAATCTGTCCACATGAGTGCCAGGCTTTTGCCAACAAACCACAGTTTATGTCGGTAGAACAGGGCTAACACTAACTCTCCCATACATACCTATGGCAGAATTTTGCAAGTTAGGTTTAAATGCAAAGCATTTCTGTTATTCTGCCTTGCCGCTCCTCCACCCTGCTTTTGTTCTCCGCTCTTTTGCACAGTTTCTCCTCAAAAGCCTGCAGATGTGTAGATACACAGAAGAAAACAGGCAGCAGGCCTCCGGCTTTGGTTAGCATGGTAAGACGTGCCAGAAAAACAAAAGACCCGTGAACTGTACAAACACCACAGTAGAAAAACTGCAGGAAGGACCACCCTGAAGGTGGCAAGTGAGCAACTAAGACGTAAATCAGTTCCTTGGATGCGGGTGCTACTAGATAAAGAGTATGACATGCATGGATGGGTAAAGAGGCAGACACAGATGTGCCACAAAACAGTTACAGCAATAAAGAGGAACACAGAGAGGGGAGTAAATGGACATGTGGCTTTGCCATAATACAGTCCAGCATCTCCAGGAATTATGTCAGCCTTGGGTAATGCTGCACCTCACAATTTACAGTCAACATTCAGTGCAACTATAGAAAGTAGTGTTCCCCATGTAGTGAGGCATAAAATAAGGGTATGAAGGGTATGCTATTGCATCTCCAGTATAATTTCATATGATCAGAAACGCTGAAGAACTCTAGCTTGATGACTGCACTCTTTACAGTCATCTAAGAGCTACTTTATTGGAATTACATTTATTGGAATTACAACAAAAGAGAGACACATAGCCTCCAGATCTGAGGTGAACTCAATGAAAAAATGCCTTAAACCAGCATTTTCTCTAATGGCCAGCAGGGGCCTCCTCTGGTTTCAAAAAGAAGACTCATTGCACACAAATCTACAGGAAAATGACCCTGTTCTTCTCTTCTCTTGTTTGTTTTGAAAATTATAGCCCTTTTTAGAGTAAAATGATGATAAAGCAGAGCATGTCACCTTTACTACTTTGTGGATGGCAGGTGAGTGATTTCAAAGAAACAAGACTTGGAATGCTAAAATACCGAATTTCAGGCTTAAAAAGAGGAGTCTGCAAAAGAGCAGCCAATGTCACATTTGCAAATCTATTTGCTATTCACAGTGTGTGCTGACAGTGCAACAAGCAAAAAATAACAGCAACCATGATCTGATATCGCACGATGCAAGTATTTTTTTTTCCCTCACAGGTGGGCGCACTTATGACTTTAGCTGGTACTTGTTGGTTATTTTCTATTTTAAAATGGTTCACTTAATGTACAGTGCTGAGCAAAAGTCTTGAGGCACCCCTTATTTTGTCATATTTTGCTAAAAAAAAAAAAAAGTGTATAATTCTCACAGCTTGAAAGTCAATATTTGGTAAGATCACCTTTATTCTTCAACACAGCCTGAACTCTCTGAGGCAGTTTTCTTCTAATTTCTTTAAGTAGTCTTCAGGAATAGTTCTTCAGGCTTCTTGATGGACATTCAGAGCTCTTCTTTAATCCCACAGTGCTTCATTAATGTTGAGATCTGGACTCTGTGGAGGCCAGTCCATGACTGTGTGTTTTTGTTTCCAGGTATGATTTACTGTGTTGGCAGTGTGTTTGGGATCATTGTCATGCTGAAAAATTAGGCCATTGCTAATCAGATGCTTTCCACATGGTATTGCATAGTTGATCAACATCTGATGGTCCTTTTCTGCGATGATAGTTTCATCAATTTTGGCAAGATCCCCAACACCGCTGAAATGTAGCCCTAAACCATGACAGAGCCTCCACCGTGTTTTACAGATGTCTGCAGACAGTCACTGTTGTACCTCTCTCCTGACCTCCTCTGTACATATTGATGATGATTTCAACCAAAAATTTCAAACATGGATTCATCACTCCATCAGACCTGTTGCCACTGATTTTCAGTCTAGTTCTTTTGTAATTTGGCACACCTCATCCTTTTCTCCCTGTTTCCCTTCTTTAAGAATGTTTTCTTAACAGCCACTCGTCCACAAGACCATTTCCGGACTTCAGTGAACAGTTGATGGGTCGACTGAAGGGCCAGGTGCATCTCTCAGGTCTTGTGTCAGGTCTTTGCTGAATATTTTTGTATTTCTGAAGGACATGACTTGTAAATACTGTTCATTTGCCATAAATACTAAAAATTGGACGATTTTCCTACAACTAGATTAGTATCTTCTTTTGTTTTTCACTAGTCCACTTTTCTGAAATTGTTTAAGGACACACTGCACACCATGCCAAGATATGTTTTCAGCTAATAACTCTTTGGAATTCACCTTCTTGGTGCAAAAATATTATTTTATGCCTGTCAAACTGTGTTTTCTTTGGCTTTTTTTTTTTAGAGATTCAACTGAAACAATGGAAACAAACTATGTATTTTTGCAAGAGCCTGCTAGTGAAAATGCCTAAACATACAATTTAAAAGAATTTCCTTGCCAAGTTGTCTGTTATGTGTAGAAACAACACTGGCTCATCCGTTGATTTAGGTGTCTTTTTCATGCTTAAATGATTCAAAGGTCAGTGTTAAGGGGCTTAACTGACACACACACACACACACACACACAAGCATTCCTCTGAAAATGGTCAGGCATAAGGACTGGAGTTAAATGAAAGGTCTTCAGAAATACCTCCTGAAAGCCTGGAGAACTATTGCTTAAAACCAGTTCCAATTACATAATGTAATATTTCGTACAAATGCCTCATGCACACGAAGCCAGTCTGAATCTAGCCACCTATGCCACCTTTAATACGTATACATCTAATAAATAACCAGAGTTCACCTGCCAGGAGCACAATCATGCCCTAAATGTGTCCATACTTTCTATGTCCTAATATTGCAGGAAGAAAGACTCTGTAAAACCGAAAACAAAAAGCTAGGTTTTTGCAGAGTTTGTTTAATAGTTTGCTTTCATGATCTCAGGGCCAAAAATATTCTCTAGTTACCGCTGCCTCTTGCAGGCTCAGGGATACAGCTTATCTCTCCTCAGGCTTGTGTCTTGTCTGTCTGCACATCTCGAAGTGTTTATGGGTGACAGCTGTTGGCTCGAAAATGTGCAGGATATCTACATTTTCTCTCATAGATTTCCTGCTTTGACTAGCTGCTACCAGCAGGCGTGTCTTTTCTTTCCTGAGACAGATGAATAAACATTATTGTTGGAGCTAAGGCCAGCAGCTTGTATAATAACTAGGTTGTGACTTTTGTCAGCTGTGCATGTGTGTGCTCAGGAAAGAACAGAAAATAGAAAAATGAAAATAAGCAAAGGGAGACAAACATTACAAAAACAGGCCTTGAATATGGTCATTTAAGCGCCTGTGAAGTTGCGAAGCTGTGTGTCTGAGGTGATTTGAATGGAACATAATTATTCATTTAAATTGCCAAATAATAATCTTTACAACAGTTTGACTGTGCTTCTAATTTTGGCCATTTACTGCACAGCATGAGCAGAGACTGCAGCCACTTTCAACAAAACCATGGCTATCATGTTGTTAATGTGGCTAAAATCCAGAGCAGTCCAGTCCAGAAGGAATTCCATTGGGGGGGGGGGGTTACACTCTGCATCCAACATCGTGCTACTCTTGAATTGTAAAATGCAAATAATTTGCGGAAGGACAGAGCCGGGCCTGTGCGCGCTCCTGGCCACTTTCTCGTGGGAAGACAAGCTGAATAGAATAGGAACATTTTGAGAAAGCATATTAATGATTTGTTAGCGTTGCAATTACAGTTAAACTGTGTAAAATTGCCACGAACACAGTCGGTGTAATTTATGAAATCTCACATTTAAACGCAGCATACGAGGCTTTTACTGTGTTGTTGTTTAATGTCTGCGTATGTTTTAAGTGTTTGTACAAGATTTGGGGGTGTGATAGAAAGCTATATAATAAAATATATATATATGTTTATATGACAAAATTATTTCCATATGTACCTTGTGAACTCTGGATCTCATTCAATTTTATGTTAACACATATACTGATGATTTCATTCACAAAAAGCCACCACATCTTATAAAAGCATGATTTGTTTTCTTGCTTGGGCTCAATCTTTCTTCCCCTCTTATTACCTTATAAAGCTTAAGTCATGCTATCCTGGAAAAGATATTTGTCTGTGTTTTATATGAAACCTAAAGCCACTAACTGTATTTGAATAACCACTTCAAGTTAATATTCTGCAATTCAACATTCAATTTATGTCAGTAAGAGCTGGCATGGGTAGTAGTTTGGAAAAGAAATATTAGGTACAAAGTGGATTAAACCCTATACATCCAGCATCGAGCATGAAAAACCTTTGGCTTGCTTCTGATCTTTTGTTCATCATCTTTCTCCTTCTAATGCTCTTGTTCTCTCTGCTGCAGCCTCTTGCCCTCCATCCTTTACATATTTCCTCCTTGGTGTGTGTATTACAAAGGCTGAGCCTTCAACCCAACCAGTGGGTTGCGGTTCCCTCCTAAACCATTCACATGGAGCTGGTTAAGAAGACATTCCTTCCATGGAGAGAATGTCTGGCACCAAGCGCCTGTAATACAGAAATCATAAACGGGAGGTCCAGCCTAATCACATCCCATGGCACTCTCACCCTCTCTGAGCTCCCTCTTCCTCCTTCATCTTCCTCTCGTCCTCACCGAGGAGTTATTAAGAAGGGGATAGGGAGACCAGGAGCATTAGCTGATTCTATCTTTTCCTATCCTTGGCATTGAAAGGGTGTAAATCAATTGTGGGTGCAGAGTGGATCCGTTTCTGGTAACTGGCAAATGTTCTTGCTTATCTGATCCTCTGTATCCAATCATAGGAGATGAGTTTTGTATTAGGATGAATAAAGCAATGTAAAAAAGTATTGAGGGGAAAGAAGTAGGAAGGAAGTAACCATATTTGAGGTGGAGTGCTCAATTATTGGCTAATGCTAGCTAGCTTTGCTAGCAAGGTGGTTTCAAAGATCATATGGGTGATTTGCACAGAAGCAGATGTCTGCTAATTAGTGCTAAAATAAATTTAAAAATATGCTAGAATTTCACTGACAAAGGGTTAAAAAACAGACATCCTCTTAAACAGGCCGTTAGTACAATTATCTGCATTGTAAGTCATTGTTTCTAACATCAATTGCAATAAAATGTTTTTTAAAAAGGCTCCAAAAAAGTTTGGAGGTCTTACTTTAGGAATTACTCTGCCTAAAAACTTAATATGATTGAGTTATGAAAAAAAAATCACCTGGTACAGCTGTCACGCATAGGGGAAATTTTCCACAGAGCCCAAAACCGCCTTTTGTATCAGGCTGTAAACATGTTTATTTCTACTATAAAGTTGGGCATTTTAACATGAAGGTCTGTGGGGACTGACTCACATTTGGAGCCAGCCTCGAGGGGCCATTCACAGAGATTCAGTTTTTGGCAGTGTTCAGTCAGATGCAGCTGACAACATAATAACCCATCACAGTGGAGCATCCCCCACGATGTCTAGCAACATGACAACCAGTTACAGCAGAGTGTTCCTCCAGCTGATTATATTTACCACCAACACTAATTTCCTGATTGCTGACTTGCTGTTTTGAGTTTGTTCATTATTCCACTTTGTTTGTTGCTTATTATCTGATCCTGTAGCAGTCATCCTCACCATGTCTGTGAATTCTGCCATGAGAGTTTTTTTTTCGTTGTGTGGCATATTTAACCTAAGGCTGAGGTTTGAAGTCAAGAAACCTCAGTCAAAGCTAGAGACTGATTCTGTTCTGCTGTGACATGCAAAACTAGGGTCAGGTCAGCAACAAGAGGTATCAGAACATGAAACAGGAAGTTACAGTCTATGGTATCTGCTCTGAGCTTAAAGATGACATTAATTTATGCAGCCTTACTACACCATTTATGGAAGTTTGTCAAGTTTGTAAGTCTCATTTCAGAATAAAAAGATCTGTTCTTGAGAAAGCAGGACGTCATATGCTATCACATACTTGGGAAGAAAGGTAATCCAAACAGTTAATGTATACTGTGGTATCAGGTTTGGAGTGCTCCAAGTGAGTGCTGTTGAAATACAGTGCTGTGCAGTAGTCTTGAGCCAGCCCTCATTTCTTTCCAGTCCAGGGGTTCCAGGAGCCAGACTGGAGAACTATTCCTGAAGATTACTTTAAGAAATTAGAAGAAATGTTGTTGTAGTGTATCATTTTAGATACTACCACTGGGTGTCTCCAAAGCCAGACATTTTCTAATTATAAACAAAGTCACTAAAGAAAAACGATTTTTAGATAAAAATTGTTCTTGATGAGTTCCAGCTCAGTTAGGCCTCTTTAACATAGCCACATTCTCTAATACATGATGCTGAAATGTGGCTGTCAATACTGCTTTCTATTCTTTGTCTAAAAAAATTTATTGGCTCCTATTAAATACAAGTCCATTTTGTAGAATTACTAAAAACAAATCTATAATTGTTCAAAAAGGATAAACGAGTTGTTGATCTTTGCCCTGCTCGTTATTTCCTCTGTCTTTTTGGAACTTTTTGTTCTCCTTAATAAGCTCCAACAAGTCTTTGTCAGTTTTTCTGGCTCGGTTTGGGGAACCTACAGATGTCCCTGCCACTATTTCCTCCTCCTGTTTCTCCACTGCTGCACTTGGCCCTAGTTCTTGGGGAGAGGCAATGAGAAGCAGGGCAGCAGAGGATTGCCTCTGTCCCAGTGCCTCATCCGAGCGCCAAGTAGAAGTGGGTTTCCACTTGATGTTCCCATTCCTGACCTTTGGCAATTGAAATCCCAAAATAGAGAAAAATCAAGCTCCAACTAATTTTTAGCTGACAGCGTTAGAATTTGCTGGCTCAAACGTCAGCTTCCACTTGAAGATTTTGTTAGCTTTAAGTAATTAGCATTAATTACGCGAGCCTGTCAAACCTTTAGCATAATGTTCTTAATATTCCGGCCTTTTTCTTGAGAAACACAGAGTTCTTTACAAAAAGCAGCGATTCCGGTTCATTCATGCTGTCATCGAACACAAACAGTATTTTTAGTAAATGCGTGAAAATAATAAGTAAAAGGTAACGAGCGATCGTCTTAATTCCTTTCCTGTCTCAACTATTACCATCTGTCTCAGTGATTTTAGATCTTTCTCATCGTTTTTGTCTAAACACCGTGGCACCTCCACATCTCTCTAGGTTTGGGTTTCTAAAGGAAACACCCCATCATTGCACCCTTGAAAAATTGGCCGAGGGAAACAATGGTGCCCTTGAATTTCTCCTGCTCATTTTGCATGTAATGATATCTAGATTAAACACAATATTATTGTTGGCCCACACAGGTCAATCGCGATTTTCTCTCACCCATGTATCAGTGTATGGTGAATGTGGAAATAGTCCTTATTTCAAAACATCAGCTTTACTTACAGCTTCCTGACTGTAGTTTTGGGGAGAGGGGCAGGAAAAAGAGAGGGTAATTACAGTGTAGAAAGGAAAAGAATACTGAAGCAGTAAGTGAACAAAAATGCATCTCCAAGATCAACTGTTGCATTTAAGATGGAAAAAGAATGAATTTATGCATGTTCATTCTTACATCAATGGACATTTTTTAAGGTTTATCATGATCCATGATTATTAGTAGCACAGTTTGTGGTTGAAAGAAAAACATTCATTTACTTTCTTGCCAAAAGCAAGATATGAACACTGAGATCTCTGTCTGCCCTATAATTTTCTTGACTAAGACTGAAAACAGAGCGACAGAGCCGGCCTCTCACCTACAAATGGACCTACCAACTCTTCGGTAATCTGACTCATGTGCATCGAGCTTTGCAGACCAGCATTCGATCCAGCTGTATAATGGCTTATGCTTTCCACATGTATCTGTAAATGTGACTGGCAGCATGTTTTTTGGGGCTATATAGTAGCTCAAAGCACTTCCAAAATGCGAATGACCACAACACATTGCATTGAGAAGCAAGCGTAAATCAACTGGGATGAAAAACCGAGATATGGTGAACTATCAAATTATGTATGAGACGGCGCAAGAAGAGGCGAGGAAATACTAGCAGGCACGTTAAATAATAAGTAATGGAAGTGTTCATTTTTCTAAGTGCATGTGAAAACTGTGCCCTTCATGCATCAGAAAGTCTGAAAGATTAAAATGACCTGATGTTGAACTGTGACGGACAAACTAGCCAACATGTTGAGCCTCTTTGGCGAGGCTCAGCATGTTGCCAAAGTTGCAACAGTAGAAAGACCTCATTATGCTCCAGAGGATTTAGGTAATGGAGTGTATGTAACTACAATTAATATCACCAACAATTTGCACAGATCTAATCTACAGTGCTGTGCAAAAGTCTTGAGTTACCTCTCAGTCCTTTAGATTTTGTTTCCAGGGAGCCAGACTTTGTTATTAGTTTTTAAAGCGGTCTTTAGCAGGCGTTCCAGGCTTTCTGAAGGTCTTTCGAAGTTTTTCTTTGGACATTGGCTGCTTTTTCACTCATTTTCAGTCCAGTCCTTGTTCCTGAACATTTTACAGAGGAATGTTTTTTAAGCCACTTAACACTGACCTGTAACTCATTCAAGCATAAAAAGGCACCTAACTCAAGGACTGAACCAGTGTTGTGTCTACATATAACAGACAACTTAGCAACGAAGCAACTTTAAACTGTATCATTAGGTACTTTGTTACTAGCACTCTTTTGCTAAAACACATAATTTTGTCCCATTTCTTTAGCTGAATATAGGGAAAATTTTAAAAGAAATAACACAGTTTGACAGGCATAAAATAGTATTTTTGCACCAACAAGTTGATTTCCAAAGAGTTGGTAACCCTAAACTTGGTATACCTCAGTATAGTGTGGAAAGCAGAACTGGACAACAAAGTGGCAGGCATAGGTATGCGTGTCATACTTAGGCCTACCATGAATATGTACAGAGGAGGTCAGCAGAGAGGTACAACAGTGAGTATCTACAGCCAGCTGTAAAACACGGTGGAGGCTCTGTCATGGTTTGGGGCTTCACTTCAGCCAATGGTGTTGGGGATCGTGTCAAAATTGATGGAATTATTATCACAGAAAAGGACCATCAGATTTTGATCAACTATGCAATACCATGTGGAAAGTGTGCGATTAGCAACAATTTCACTTTTCAGCATGAAGATGATCCCAAACACACTGCCAATGCAATAAAAGCATGCCTGAATTGAGAAACACACACTGGAACACTGTTAGCTGTGGATTGGCCTCCTCAGAGCCCGGATCCTAACATTAATGAAGCAGTGGGGGATCATCTTGACAGAGAATGGAACAAAAGGCAGCCAAGATACAAAGAAGAGCTCTGAATGGTCTTCAAGAATCCTGGAGAACTATTCCTGAAGACAAAAGGAAATTAAAAGAAAGTTTTCATAAGAGAGTTCAGGCTGTGTTGGAGAAAAAAGAAGGTCAAAACAAATTTCAACTTTGAAATTTTACAAACTCTGTTTTTGCCTTATATATTGTACTTCATTCATTCATGTTTGGACATGTTTCAATAAATTTGTAACAGTCGTAATTGTGTAGTGCCTCTTTACGACAGCCTACACTTTTGGTAGTGATGTCACAAGTGTGCGCCACCACTCCCCTGTAGAATGCGCGGGAGAAGCGTTTTTGGCAGACCAATGCATGGATCGAGGCGGACCTCTACTTTTCTATCTGTCCCCAACTTTTGTGATGTTACGGGTTGTATGAACTCTGCTTGTTTTCATGTTTGATAATGCAGCAGCCGTTCGACCGGGCTTTATAAGGTTGGTGAAGAATGTTTATTAAAGAACAGCACTGTGGAATTCCCAGTACCAGTGTGGTTGTGCGTTTTTGACCGTCTGCTAAGCACGTTTTCCACCTCCTCTTCACCACTGAAACAACCCAAACGTTACAAATTGGCGCCCGAACATCTTATCTTGGATCTCTGAATGCAGTATCTTCGAGCAGCGGACGTTTGATACATCAAAACGGTACGTCGCAGTGCAGTGATTGTCCGCCATACTTCGTGGGAACAGGCCAGGCCGGCCCAGACAGACGTCGGGTGGATCAAAGAGTCGCGACGTGTTTCCATGGCAACGAGCGGAGCCGCTGCAGCGCTGTTTTCGGAATAATATCATATGGTTCTCTGCTGAAGCCCTGCGCCGCGAAATCGTTGGATGGACCTGCATTACCCGGACGTGAGAAGGATCCAGCTTTATATAGTTTCTGAATATGAACGCATGCACAGCTGACCGCACCGGAAACCCCCTCATCGGCAAAGCACACGCTGTAAGCTGCTTCATCTGATTAGTCTCTCCACGTCGGAATTCTGTCACAGGACTGAGCTCTGTGCCGAATCAGGACTGCAGGACATTCAGTTCGTCTGATAAAACACCGAACCTATGCCGTGATCGGAGCTATGGACCTTCGTGCTCTGCCTTCTGTAATTGTGTCAGACCGTCCGCATGTTCGCCAACTGCAGCTAGATGACCCAGTCACAGGCACATTGCTCCGTCAACTGGAGAGCGACCAACGAAGGGAGATGGATAATAAAGATTTGGAGAAGTTCATTGTACAAGATGGACTCCTGTATTTCCTCGACCCAAAAACAAAATGTGGTCTTCACCCACTCAAGCAGATTAAACTTTTCGCTCCTACCGCGCTACATGGTTATCTGCTCAAGTATTACCATGATCATCCTACAGCGGGACATCTGGGCACTGCAAAAACACTGGCACGCCTTCGTCTCAGGTTCTTCTGGCCAAACATGACCTCTGATGTGAAAAAGTATGTTGTTTCATGTTGTCTGTGTCAAGCCACTAAGCCAACCCAAAGAAAAACAGCAGGTCTTATGGTCCCCATCCAACCACAAAGACCATGGGAGTACACAGGTGTGGACTATGTTGGCCCACTGCCCCGCACACAGAGGGGAAATGCATATATCCTTGTTTTTGTGGACTATTTCTCAAAATGGATTGAGGTGAGTGCCGTGAGAGAAGCCACAGCTCAAGTTGCTGCTAACAAGTTCATCACTGACATATTTGCCCGACATGGTTCTCCCACCTACCTTATTTCTGATAGGGGAACACCTTTCGTCAGCGACCTGTTTGAACATGTTGTGTCGACACTTGGAACTGAACACAGACTGACAACTGCCTACCATCCTCAAACGAATGCAACTGAACGTGTAAGCCGCACCTTGAAAACAGCCATTCGAGCATATGTCGATGACAAACACACTTCCTGGGACAAATATCTTCCACAAATTTGTTTTGCCCTGCGTACTGCGCCTCATGAGAGCACAGGCCTGAGCCCGTCTATGATGCTCTATGGACGAGAGTTGGACACTCCCTTGGACCTCATCACTCAGCCCTCCTGGGAAGGAGTGGACGAACCTGAAACGTCTTACTCAGAGACTCTGAGAGCTTCACTTCAAGATGCTCATGAGCATGCTCGTATGGTTCTCACAGAGAGTCATAAACGGCGAAAGCATTACTATGATCTAAGACGTCGCCCAGTCTCTTACGAAGTTGGAGACCTGGTCAGAGTGAAATCGCACCCAAAATCGGATGCATCATCCAACTTTTCAGCAAAGCTGGCACCCCTTTACACAGGTCCCTACCGTGTCTCCAAGAGGATGTCTGATGTGAATTACTCTCTAACCAAAGTGGACACTGGAGAGAAAGCTGGAGTTTTTCATGTTGCAAACTTGCAACCATTCTACACCTGGGCCACAGCTTTATCTGACAAACACTCAAAGCACAAGGCTTCTGCTGGTTTGACTCTCAGGTTGCCAGACAGCAGCTTGCCCCCTGCTCTTTTGGACCCAGAACCTAGTGACTGTGATGTTGTTGATACAAACACTACTATGGTCTCTGGTGATGTCCCAGCTGAGACTGATTTTGACTGTACTGATACGGTTCCTCCTTTGGTGGACCAAAACTCTGTTCAAGAGACTGCTGACATTGCCCTGGGGACCGACGTTGACAGTTCACCTCCTGCTGACAATGGGTGCGCTGATAGGGGTTCTTATAACTTCAGACCGAGACGTGTTCCTAGGGTCACCACTGACTGGTCGGTCAATAGGTGGACCAACCCTTTTCATACTGACAGGTTTAACCTGAAGTGACCATGTTTGTATATTATGTGTTTCTTGTTGTTCACCGGTATTACATGACTGTTGTGTCAGTTCTTATACAAGTCATGTTTATGAGGTTCTTACATTTGGTACTGACTGTTCCGGAATTTAAAAAAAAAAAAAAAAAAGATAAAAGGTATAAAAAAGGGAACTTCATTTTGTAATTGTCCTGAATATCCTAAGTTTATTTTCATTATGCAATGTTTGTCAAAGTAGACATTCACCTTGTTGAAAACTGTCATGTATGCCAGTTTTTCAATATTGCACTGTAGATTCCCTGTTTGGTTTCAATGTCTTATCCTTGCTTTTCCATGTATGGAGGCTTGTTAAGAATGGACTGTTCGGCTGAGGACAGCCTTTTGTTTACCGGGGGGAATATGTAACAGTCGTAATTGTGTAGTGCCTCTTTACGACAGCCTACACTTTTGGTAGTGATGTCACAAGTGTGCGCCACCACTCCCCTGTAGAATGCGTGGGAGAAGCGTTTTTGGCAGACCAATGCATGGATCGAGGCGGACCTCTACTTTTCTATCTGTCCCCAACTTTTGTGATGTTACGGGTTGTATGAACTCTGCTTGTTTTCATGTTTGATAATGCAGCAGCCGTTCAACCGGGCTTTATAAGGTTGGTGAAGAATGTTTATTAAAGAACAGCACTGTGGAATTCCCAGTACCAGTGTGGTTGTGCGTTTTTGACCGTCTGCTAAGCACGTTTTCCGCCTCCTCTTCACCACTGAAACAACCCAAACGTTACAAATTGCTGCACCTATTTCCCTATTTTTCGATCAGAATATAAAAAAATGAGGGAGTGGCTCCACACTTTTGCCCATTATTATATATTTATCAGTAGACATTTTGTGTCAGTAGACATTATGCACTATTCGCTCTGCTTCAAGTGAACTAGACCTGTATTTGACTAGTCAGCGTGACTGTTAAAATGTTGTTAATTTTTATTAAACATTTTTTCATAGGCCTTCTTTTGCGCTAAACCAAACAAACTTTTTAAAACTGTTACAAACTGAATCCAAATTTGGACTGAAGAACCAGTAGGAGTTACACAGAAGCAACTGACTATGCAATAGTTAATAAAGCTTCAATATTATTGATATAACTGTTAAAAACGAATGCAGAAGACTCCACTGCCTGTGTGCACTGCTGTCCCAGCTCTGCTTATGTAGCTGCACTACAAGGGAAAGGGAAGAAGACACATAAAGCACAATGGCATCTAATCATTTTAAAACAATACCCATGTGAATTTACCTCCCTTTCATAACAATGTGCCCTCCACCACCACCAAGACGCCTACATTTGTCCCTTAATTTCTCCAGTCTCATCACATTTGTCTTTTCACTGGGGTCCCCTGAATAACAGGAGCACAGAGAAACAGAGTAATCTGTCTGGGTCAGTGTGCTGGGATATGCAGGGGCTCATGTTGAGGCCAGCCTAATCACCTTTCAGATCAGCTTGGAGAACAGAGGAGACTGTACCTTTTATCCCAAACCAAAGTCAACAAGGCAGGATTCTTGGGAAACATTGCAGACATTTTTGAAAGCAAAGTGGAGGGGTGAAAAAATAGCAAATGACCTTTCTCTCCTAAATTTTTAAGGGAAGTAGACAGTAAGGAAGGTGAAAAATAAACTTTTTTTGCTTGATGTGAAAAGTGCACCAAATGTTCAAGTGATTTTTCCTTTACTGCGTGTCATAAGTTACATTTTTGCAGCTGATATTTCCTTTGGAAATATCTTTTGAAAATACACAAACATTGGGACATACATCACTACTTTCAACCCTGATTTCCCCAAAAGACAGTTAATAACTCCAGTATAGGTGCTGTTTGCACAGATGAACCTCCTCCTTCAGAATTGGCCAACCATTTGACTGATGCTATTTCCTCTCTACTGTCAACCTGAGCTATGGCACGCTGAGCAAAGACTGACACTCACTAAAGATGCCAGTTAGTTCACCCAACTGCTGCCTATGTGCCCTTGGATTTTCTATTTGTGTGTCTCATGGCTAATAGGTTACAGAACACCAGTCAATCTGAATGTTATCAGTAATACATATAATAATATATATAATATCAATGGCCCAAAGTCCAGACCTCAAACCGACTGAAATGTTATGATGGGATCTTAAGAGAGCTGTGCATAAACAATAATTTGCAAACCTCAATGAACTGAAGCAATGTAAAATTCCTCCACAGAGACTGATAAAGTCATACAGAAAATGATTACTTCAAGTTATTACAAGATACCGAATCACGAGGTGTACTTAATTTTTCACATACTGCTACTTCATTTCACTTTAGCTTGCCATGTTTTGTAGCCCATCTGAGGTTGCATGTACCGAATTTTAAGACCTGGTAAGGACTACAGATTATTTTTATTATGTTCTGATGTGTAAAATTCTTCTTTTTACCATGACTGTAAGTAACACAAGGCACAACTCTACTTCATGTTTGGTCTAAACATAACATTGTCATCACCAGAACCCCTTCATTTCGCCACATCACCCCAGTCCTACAGCAGCTTCACTGGCTTCCCGTTAAGTTCAGAATTCAGTTCAAAATCCTCCTCCTATTCGCATTCAAGGCCATTCACAACCTCACCCCCGCTTATCTAGTCGAATTTCTTCACATCACCTCCTCATCCCACACCCTCCGCTCTTCCATCACTATCCGCCTTACTGTTCCCCCTGCCTGCCTCAGTACTATGGGGAACAGAGCTTTCTCTCACTCTGCTCCCCAGCTATGGAACTCTCTCCGACCAGACATTCGCAATATCAACTCTCTTCATATCGTCAAATCACAACTCAAAACTTACCTGTTCAAGATTGCATACTCACTTTAGTTCTTTTGGCCATTTTAGTTTCTTGTTTGTGCTTTTTGTGGTTTGTCTTGTTTTCACCCCTGTATAGTGTCCTTGGGTGTCATGAAAGGTGCTTATAAATAAAATGTATTATTATTATAAGTGTATTGATGTGACTGGTGAACAAAAGCCTGTCCATTTTCAAATAAGATACCTAATTAAATAAACGTCAACATGACTGTAGCCCCTCCAGATGCAGATACAGCTCCTTGTAAGCAATCCTAGCCTTGATGGTGTTCCATACAAGTTTGCCACCAGGCTTTGCTGACTGTACTTTACTGCAGTGTAGTCTGGCTATTATGCCAAGAGAACATATTTCTGAACAGCAAAAGGATGCAAAGGAACAACAAAAACATAAGAATCTAACACATTCACCTACATTTTGATTAGAAACAGTAATTTAATTACATGCATGTAACTAGTTACATGGAGCTAGTTAATTCCCAGCAGTGCTCATACCATTGTTAATGAAAGCATCTGCATTCTCTGAGTCATAATAACAACTCTGACCACAATCAAGAATAAGAAAATGAGTGAAATTTAAGGAAAATTAACAGAAAGCAAAAGGATAAGTGGTAGAGAAGGAGTGAATAGTGGTGGCCGTAGGAGGATGGGATTGGAGACATTTTGGCCAGAGATGTCAGAAAGGAATCAGTGAATAACTTGGCTTGTTTCTTTGTGGTGAGAACAGCATGGGCTGGAAGCTGGAGCCAGAGCCCACAATGTCTAGCCTGGAAGGTTCTCTCATTAGAAAGATTGGAGGGAGCAACCTCCTGGGAACTGCAGCGCCAGAGCCCTGGGAACGCTTATGCTCAAGGCCAGCTCAGGTATAATGTAATGGAGATTTGAAATTGCTGTTTTCTGGCATTTTTTTCAATTTGAACAGGTTGTCACCCTGATCTTTTCTCTCCGTCCACCATGTGTCTTATGTTTGTGGTGATGCTCAGAATTGCCATGCGAATATCCCACCCCTCTGAGTTTGTCAATTGAGAATGTGTCTGAGAGTATACAATGAGACATGAGCCCAGACTCTGTACTGCTTCCGATGCCAGAAAAGTCCACTTTGAAGGAGTGCAAAAGCATGCCAGTGTTTTTTGTTTAAACACTCATTTTATAGCTTTCAGGGAGCGGAGCGGAGATGGTTGGCAGGAGAAATGACAAAATGCAGAGGGAAGGGGAGAAGAAAAGGGTACCAATATTCCAGTGTGGGGTCCTCGGCCTACGGATCATCGGGACCATCTGCGGTAAAGCCTCAGAAGCAATATTTAATGCTCCCCCATAAATGACGAGAAAAAAAATTTTTGAACCTGTGTGTTGAGACGGAAACTATAAATAGTCAGAAACTTTAACAAGAGCAATGCATATGTAATTGCAACAATCAAAAAGTCACAGGGATGCACACGTAGAACTGTGTGTTCTTTCCTAAATGAATCCTGGCATGTAGAACCAATAGCAGGCCATAAAATACCAGGACATTAAACTTTATTGAATCTCAGACTCTTTGCAAGGATACCCGTTTGTTTTAAGGATAATCACAATGCTTTTTGTGGGTCATCACAGAGTTGGCGACTGAGTTTAACTTGTGGAATGGCATGTGTGTGTGGGTGTGTGTCCGCCTAAATATCTGACTGTCAAATGGTGTGATTTCTGTGAGACGCTCTGTCTGAGATTTTCCTGAACTTGTGCTTAAGCATGTGTGTGGCTTGTCAGTGGTCACATTCAAAAATGTGTTCAGAAATACTTTTATATGCTTAGTGCATGAATAGGATCTCAACTTAAGATTAGCATCACTAGATAGCTATATGCACATTTGGGAACTGTCCATCAGTAACTGCTTTTCTTTTAAATGTTTTCCACTTTGGGTGGGAGCATAAAACATGGTCAGTTTCTAACTTTATATTAATTATGACTGTCTCCCAGTTCAGCATTATAAACCTACATTACTGATGTTGAGTTATGGTGGGACTATACGAATTATTTTTTTTCTAGGTTCATGAGTACCTGAAGGTAACTGTGTGTAGTATTATCTTACCTGCCCAGATAGCTTTTTCTGATCAGACTGCTGTTTAGCCTGCACTCAGTGTAAACAGCTTTAAAGAACAAATTTTCTGTCAAATCCCCAGTAGAGTCAGATGGAGACTTGAGACATGGCAGAGCCAAAGGAATGGCTGAGCAGTCTCACTGAGTGGGCTTAGTTGTGACACAAATATGGCATCTTTTATGTAAAAGGAAATGCCAGTGCATGAGTTAGTGAGGGGATACCTGGACCATAATGGTCACATAAACTACTGAGTACCATTTTGAGTTGCTGCAGTGAAATTTCAGCAAAACAGACTAGCCTGCCGTGTCATTTTTTCATTCTGATTTTCAGGGTGTCTTTGAATTCAGCGCCCAGTATGTTGATCATTTTGATTTCCATCAAACAATGTGGCATCATTTCATTCCACGCACATTACACAGTCCACATCAGTATGGATATCCAACAGGTGGTCTGATTTTTTGGAGCAGTGTATATAAAACTAATATCATTTGCATCGCTAAAAAGTAAGGGAAACTTAACCTCTGCTACACTGTTTAATGCTCAAGGTGCAAAGAATGGAGAGGACATGCTTAATATGAGAGTGGAAATGCCTACTATGGTCATCTCAGGTACACATCTCTGGCTCTGAAGACAGCAACCTCGCCCACCTACTGTACAGACCCTGTATTTGCAGGAAAATCAGAAGAAAGTTGGCTGAAAGAGAGAAGGAAGAGAGTCACAGTAGCTGAAGTGAGGGATTGTGCTACAGTCTTGTACAGGACAAATAAACATTTTAATTGTAAGTCATGCAAAGCTAGTATAGTAGAGTCCAACAGCAAAAAACTGGAGCTGTGAATGTGCATAATAGGTCCCCTTTAAGGTTATTGTAAAATGACATGTGTCACATATCCCATAAAACATTTATTGTTATTTCCTCAATAGAGGAGGAAATGACAATAAAAATTTTTGCAATCAGTTTTGATGAGAAAAAATTTAATGACTCTTCTGAGGAGAAAAGTGACACAGTGAGGGCTTCATATTTACTTTATTTTACTCCACACTTTAGAGAATGTGTTGGAAAACCCTGAAATGCAGCCTTGGGAAGGTACGTCGTGCAAAACAGCCACCGCGTTATTCTTGCCAACCTCAACATTGGGGAATCTGAAGCATGTATACAACCTTGGGGTGACGTCTCCCTGTGCGCATCCATGCATGTCATGTTTTCATGAGTTTGTCATTACTGACACTAATGCTTGATAGGAACAAGCTAAAGTGGGACTAAAATCGCTATCTTTGAATTTAAGTGGGAGAAGTTAATGAAAATCCTGATAATGAACAGTACCCTCGATCACACCAATTTAGTCTGCATTATGGCCGATGACATTTCAACATCATATATTGCTGTTTTAACACATGCTTAGTATATTTAACATGTGCCAATATTTAAGACAATTAGCAAACATCTTAATTTTGCTTACAGCCACCAAAATGTGCAAAAAGCACCATGGACGGGCAGACTCAAAAGCCTCAGAGGAGCACTGTGGCGTTAGGGGAGTGGCTCCAGTCTTCAGCATAGCAGGTGGCTATACGTATGGGGCTTTTAATGTAAGTTCATTTTTTATTTAAACAAAGTTTTGAGGTTTGGTGTGAGTTTTCAGATATGTGAACAGCTGATTGCTGAGTAAAAGTGCTGCGTTCAGAAACCCGTGTGCCACAGGTGAGCAACTGATTTTTTTACAGAGCCACTTCAAAGCCGTGACTCATAACTCGCGCTTGGATTTCACTCTAGAGGCTGAAAAGCAGCAGTCATCACAATGAAAACATCACAGAGTGCCTGTGTTGAACAGTCAAAAACTGTCAGCGACATTAAGTGCAAACACAAGCAACTTCTGCCGAGCCCTCGTGAATCCACTCCAGACACTTCACCCTAGTGTTACTGTTTTTCAAAATAACAGCTTGACACAGTTGCTACCTTCATCATTTTCTTCTACGTCAATCCTAAAAGGTTAGGAGGTTGTTCTTTCCCAAAATACCCAGCCAGAACCTTCCTTCAACATTTACCTCATGAGATGCATGAATGAAAGGCTTCTTGTATGGAAAACTTGATTAATTTTGCCCCAGCATCATAACTGTGTTGATTGTATTCCCTCTGTGGGACACGTGTCTAAGCAAGCCTGGTCTAAACGAATGACATTTGACATTCTCACTGCAAGAAGAGCTTTCTGAGAAACTCACATAGCCTCTTCCAAGGCAATTTTTTAAATTCCTCTTTTTTCACTAACTTGTTTTGACACAGAGAGGTTCTTTACTCCAGACACGCTAAAACGGAGCCCTCATGTTCTTTGGCTCATTAGTTCATTGAAAACAGTTTGCTAAAAGAGGTTTAATTTCCATTGCACAATCTTTTAATCTTGTTCATCAGGATTCTCTGTCAGGGCTTCAGTTCCATAGCCCTATGTTAGAGATCAATCTAGTCTTTATATGTATCATGGCACTATCTGTGGCACTATTTCATAAACAAGTCTTTAAACGTACAAAATCAAACAAAGCTAGTAAGCTTCTGGAAACATTTATCTCAAATTAACTGCATCTGGCAGAACTAATCTCAAGAAATAATCAGCTAAAATCACATATCATTACACTGCATGTATAGCACATTTATAAAGCAGCCTATAGTGGAGAATAATGTGACCAGTCAAAGGCCTTAAGTTGTGATTTTTTTTTTTTTAATTTTGTAACATATTGGGTAATTCACCTTCCTGTAGATTAAGTGTGCTAACCACAATGAATGGCTCGTGTACAGCATGTTTGGGTGGGCCTGCACTTAGGCCGTAACAAAATCCAAGTGTAAATCCACCCAGGCTGCAATGTCCTATAAAGAAAAACACTTAAAGGTCAACAGAGAACAAGGCAGGAAATCTCCTAGATAGTTGATTCACTGCAATGGAACAATGTTCTATACAGCAGGACACTATGAAAGAGATATAGTAGGTATTTATAGTACATCCAGGTACATATTACTGGCATGTTTGTGCCTTTCCAATCAACATATATTAAGCTGTATCAGCCTTGCATTGTGAAAATGGAAATGGCTAAGCAGCTAAGACATGAAATGCAACTCAAAAGTTACAGTATGGGTAATCGATCCATGGGTTTGAAAGATTATTAGCTGCCAAAACACTGCATACTGGTTTAGAAAATTAAACTATAACACACCCACTAAGAATGCGTGAAAATGCATGATTCCTCTTAATCCCCCACTAACCCCATCCCATGGGTGTCCCTAGCACAGAGTCCACACTCAGACATAAAAATACCAAATGTATAAAGCCACTTTCTGTCAAGAGTTTGACAAATCTTGTCACATGCTACCCAGATACCGACAACACTCCCAACACAACAACCCTTGAGTTTGACACTTCCTGAGTCAGTGATAGGGTCTCTGGTTCACACTTGTGTGTAATGAGGTGTGTGTATCCAAGGTTCCCAGGCTATGCACACACCTTACAGAGAGTACATCCTGATAAATCAAGGCTTCTGATCTCGCAGCCAGGAATTCCAGGCTGCCTGGGCCACACCATTCAGATCCGTGAAATACGGAAACAGCAGCTCCACGCACCAAGAATTCAAAGAATGCCATTAGAGTTCATTTGTTTTCCATGGAGGAAACTAGAATAGGAAGGGTAGAGGGAATGAAGACAATTTCTGATTTAAAAGTGAAATAATCCACTTTTAACCATGGCCACATGTTGTGCTTTCGGGTAGACCACACATGAACACCAAGACATGCAAAAATCTTTGCAACAAAAATGTAAAACATAAAGAGCCCAATTTCAAAGACAAAAAAAGATGAATGAACCACACAAAGGCATACAGCCGCAGGTGCACATACATTACACTCTATATCATGTGACTCAAAATAGAAATTTCCCCATTCTATAGTTTGTGCTGTGTCAGAACAGATTTTTCTCAAGCAGCTTCCATCACATCATGCTGCCCTCAACCAGCTCATTAGTGAGACTGGAGTACTATTACATGAGGAAAGGAAAGGTGGGTGGAACACACGAAGAACTGCACAGTATCTCAGCATGAGAAACAGCCTGCAGCTGCAGCCTCAACTGTTCCTTTCGTACCGTCTTCTGTGTATACATAGTTTCTGAGGAATGTTCCTGATGTTTCAGTACTTAGATTTAAAGTGAAATCACAAAAGAGATGTCAAGTGTTGAAGACAATGTGATGAAAATATGCTATAAAAGTGGCTTATATGTTTGAGTTTATTTGGATGTGGCCTCTAAAGCTCCACATACTACAGTGAGCCAACATTTCACACGGAAAAGTATTCAGGATGTTTCACTTTTAGTACGATTTACGATGTGCCACAAATTCTGATTTAGTTTTGTAGGATTTATTTTCATTAATCTACACTCACTATTCCATAATGACTTGAAATCGTGCATTTAAAAATGTTAGTAAAAACTGAAATCTCCATAATTCTGTACTTTCTAGAAGTCTTTTGGCAGCACTTTTCAACTTCAAGTCTCTTGGGCTGAAGCTCTACAAGCTTTTCATGCCTGGATTTGGAATGTTTATCTCAATCTTCCTGGCACATCCTCTCAGGCTCTGTGAGATTGGATGGAAAGTGTCCTTGTGCTGTTGGCTTCAGATTTCTCCACAGAGAAACAAAGTGGGTTTTAAATCTTGGCTTTAGCTTAGCTATTCAAGGATAGTAAATTACTTGTCCTCTCCATGAATTGTCATCTTATCATTGTGGAGGGGTTTGCGTGTCCCAGCGATCCCAGGGGCTATGTGGTCTGGGAGCTTTTGCCCCCTGGTAGGGTCAGCCAAGGCAAACTGGTGCAGGGTGAGGGGCCAGCTGATCCTCAGCTATGAAGCCTGGCTATTGGAACATGGAATGTCACCTCTTTGGTGGGGAAGGAGCCTGAGCTAGTTGTGAGGTTGAGAGATATCAGCTAGATATTGTCGGCCTCATTTCAACCCAGAGAATGGGCTCTGGAACAAGTCTCCTGGAGAGGGACTGGACTCTGTTCCAGACTGGAGCTGCTGCTGGTGAGAGGCAGCACGCTGGAGTGGGTGGGGTTTTTTTTACCAGTGGAAAAGCAGGTCGTTTCCCTGTGCTTTTTACCCAGGGAATGGGTCCTGACTGAAAATAAAGAGTACCCAACCTTACTGGAGTCACTGGGTGGGGTGTTAGAGGGTGCTCCATTTGGTAACTCCATCGTCCTACTGGGAGACTTTAACACTTACGTGGGCAATGACAATGAGACCTGGAGGGGCGTGATTGGAAGGACGAGCAAGCCTGATTTAACACCCAAGTACTGTTTTGTTACTGGACTTCTGTGCAAATTAATTCAATTCAATTCAATTCAATTTTATTTGTATTGTGCCAAATCACAACAAACAGTCACCTCGAGGTGCTTTGTATTGTGGGTAAAGACCCTACAATAACACAGAGAAAACCCAGCAGTCAAAACGACCCCCTATGAGCAAGCACTTGGCGACGGTGGGAAGGAAAAACTCCCTTTTAACAGGAAGAAACCTCCAGCAGAACCAGGCTCAGGGAGGGGCAGTCATCTGCTGCGACCGGTTGGGGCTGAGGGGAGATGACAGGACAAAAGACATGCTGTGGAGGAGAGCCAGAGATTAATAATAATGATTAAATACAGAGTGAAGAATAAACAAAGTAAATAAGGTGAATGAAAAGAAACAGTGCATTATGGGACCCCCCCCCCCCAGCAGCCTAGGCCTATAGCAGCATAACTAAGGGGTGGTTCAGGGTCATCTGATCCAGCCCTAACTATAAGCTTGATCAAAAAGGAAAGTTTTAAGCCTAACCTTGAAAATAGAGAGGGTGTCTGTCTCCCGAATCCAAGCTGGGAGATGGTTCCACAGAAGAGGGGCCTGAAAGCTGAAGGCTCTGCCTCCCATTCTACTCTTAAGTATCCTAGGAACCACAAGTAAGCCAGCAGTCTGAGAACGAAGTGCTCTTTTGGGGTGATATGGTACTATGAAGTCTTTGAGATAAAATGGGGCCTGATTATTCAAGACCTTGTATGTTAGGAGAATGATTTTAAATTCTACTCTAGATTTAACAGGGAGCCAATGAAGAGAAGCCAATATGGGAGATATATGCTCTCTCTTTCTAGTCCCTGTCAGTACTCTAGCTGTAGCATTTTGAATCAGCTGAAGGCTTTTCAGAGAGCTTTTAGGACAGCCTGATAATAATGAATTACAGTAGTCCAGTCTAGAAGTAATAAATGCATGGATTATTTTTTCAGCATCAGTCTGAGAAAGGATGTTTCTAATTTTAGAAATATTGCGCAAATGTAAAAAAGCGGTCCTACATATTTGTTTAATATGTGCATTGAAGGACATATCCTGGTCAAAAATGACTCCAAAATTTCTCACAGTGTTACTGGAGGCAAAAGTAATGCCATCCAGAGTAAGTATCTGGTTTGACACCATGTTTCTAAGATTTGTGGGGCAGAGTACAAGAACTTCAGTTTTATCTGAATTTAGAAGCAGGAAATTAGAGGTCATCCAGGCCTTTATGTCTTTAAGATATTCCTGCAGTTTAACTAATTGATGTGTATCATCTGGCTTCATGGATAGATAAAGCTGAGATTGATTAGATAATCTACCTCACTGGGAGCAGAGTTTAGGTAGCTGCTCTGCACTGTGTTGGCACATGGCACTGAAGAGCATAATAATGAAGGAATTAGATCCTTAAACTTACAGAACTAGCAAACACCATGTTCAAACATAAGAATGTCCATGAGGGCACATGGCACCAGGACACCCTAGGTTGCAGGTCAACGATTGATTTTGTAGGAGGAGGAGCCGAGCTATGAATTGATCACCACCAGGTGGTGAGTTGGATCCGGTGGCGATGGAGGATGCTGGACAAACCTGTCGCACCTAAACATACAGTGAGGACGGGCTGGGAACACCAGGCCCCAGTCCACAAGATCTTCAACTCCCACCTCTGGCAGAACTTTGACAACATTCCAAGGGAGGCTGAGGACATTGAGTCTGAATGGACCGTGTTCTGCACCTCTATTATTGAGGCTGCCACACAGAGCTATGGTTGCAGGGTTGTTGGTGCCTGTTGGTTGTAATCTCCAAACCAGATGGTGGACACTGGAGGTGAAGTGAGTCATTAAACTGAAGAAGGAGTCCTATCAGGCTTGGTTAGCCTGTGGGACTTTGGAGGCAGCTGATGGACACTGGCAGGCCAAGTGGAACGTAGCTCGGGTGGTGGAAGGAATACTTTGATTACCTCCTTAATCCCACTGATATGCCTTCTGTAGAGGAAGAAGAATCTGGGGATGAGGGGGATGACTCGCCCATCACTGGGGATGAGGTCACTGAGGTTGTTAAGCAACTCCTTGGTGGCAGGACCCCTGGGGTGGATGAGATATGCCCTGTGTTCCTGAAGGCTTTGGATGTTGCAGGGCTGTCTTGGTTTACACGCCTCTACAATGTCATGTGGAGATCTCGGATGGTGCCTTTGGATTGGCAGATTGGGGTGGTGGCTCCAATGTTCAAGACGGGGGACTGGAGGGTTTGCTCCAAGCATTTTATATGACCAGAGATTCTTTTTACTCTTGCTCTCTGAGTCTGTTACTGGCCATCTAGCAAACTGCAAGTGGGCTATTGTCCCTTATCCACAAAATCTGCTTCAATCTATTTCCTGTACTAAAAAGTTCTGCTGAGTAAATACTGCTAAGATAGCCAGTCCTTTGGAAATTGGTCCCTTCTCTGCAAAAGGCTTCTGAAGCTTTTTTAGAATTACTGTTGGATTTTCTTGAGATCATCAACAATGTTTCTCAATTTTTGTTAGTTCAAATTCAGATGTAGTTATAGAGATTTTCAGGTTTGTACTATTTCACAATGGTAGAGAATCCCTCCAAAAATTCATGGATTGTTTCTGGGATCTGGATCAATGCCACAAGTTTGTCATTTCTAAGATGAGGCAAGACCCACCTCTGTTAAATGTTTCATGAAAGTCATACAAACAGACAAACCAAAGCAATCACAGAACCTTCTTAACAGAAGTAATAATTAAAGCAAACAGGATACCTGAACACAATAAGGAGTTACAACATAAAATGTTGTAACTTTCTAACCTTTCTATAAAAGTGTGTTAAAGACAAAGGGTATGTATGACTCCATTCTTGGAAATATTAAAGGAAACACCACAGCAAGAGTCACACAAGTGGAATTTGAAAAAAGAGGTGAAAGTGTGATCTAGTGATCAAAAGCTATAAAGAGAAAACTTGACATCATAATTTGAGTTAGAAGCCAACAGTTAAGCCTAGTTCTTTGCTGTGGTATCAGTCTTCTGCTCACATCTCTTTCCAGGGATAAAAAAGAACACCATTTTCACACGACAAACTGCAAGGCACTTTCCACTGCCAGGGTCTGCAAGGTGAAAAAAAAGCCTTATCACTGGTTTAAAATGTAAAGGAAACAATTTTCAGTGCCAAAGACGCATTGGTTTTAGGTGTTCTTCTGTTGATTTAGGTCCTTTTTTTTCAGAAGAAAATAAAAATCATATGTGTGGCTTCCAAGGCTGACAGTTAAGCTCATCCTGATTAGAGACCAACCAACTTGATCTCACTGATGCAAAAGAAAGCAGCCTTGTTAAGAAGCCAAATCCCAATGAAGGAAAGTGAGATTGTCATCATGCATCCTTCTTTCTCTTTCCTTACACGTCTTTTATTGCAAAAGGAGAACAGCAAAATATCTTCAGATTGCATTTTAAAGTTGGAGTCCAGAGTAAAAGTTGAATCCTCTTCTCATTTTCATGCTTGTCAGGTCACTGCAAAAGGCCAATGCTGAATAAAAACATCCACCATCTGAGGACATCATTGCCTCAAAACAGAAAAGGAGCTGGATGCTCATCAAACAGCAGCTCTTGGGAAAGCAACAGAAAACATTTCCAAGCATGTCAGATTTTAATGACACACATATCACCACCTCAAACTCAGAAACAGGTTAAAAAAAATCAAATGATGAGTATCTGACATAGGAAAAAGTCTGGTTGAAAATGACAGCTTTGGGAGTTGGAAGTTCATTTAGAGGGCTGTTCTCCTGAGCTAAAGCAAAATTATTCCTGTGTCTGCTAATCTGGTTTTTTGTCTTACAAATTCCTTTAAAAAAATCAATAGCCTTTCTGAAAGACTAGAGGTTCTATGGCATTTTGAGAATCAACAAAGACAATAAACTTTAACTTTACCTCAAGTCAATGTATCAACTATTTTACACCAGAAAGTACACTGCTCAAAAAATTAACTTTGAAAACACATCTTATCTCAATGGGGAAAAAAACATTCTGGATATCTATATTGATATGGACTGGGTAAAGTGTTAGGAATGGAAGCAACACCACTTGGTGTTGGCTCTCACTGGGTATTGTATCACTTCCTGTTCCTGTTTCGGATCACAGTGGTGTGTTGGTGTCTGTTAGCTGGTTAATCTGTATACCTCGATTTATCTGGATAATTACATATTTCAGTGTAATCTTCACCTGCTTTATATAGAGCACACTCTTTGCTTAATCACCAGTATTCTCATTATTTGTTTTAGAAATTAGCTAGCTTTGCGCAGCTAGTAGCTTAGCTCTTAGTCGACTCACTATCAGCATGGCTTCCTCTAGTTTCCTGTAGTTTTCTCTGGGCCCCTCCCCAATCAGACCCGAAGCGACATGTTTAGCCGCATGTTCTCCTTGAATCGCTGGCTGTCTGAGTGGTGTCCAAAAAACGACGTGGGCTTCATTGATACATTTGTGCAATATTTATAGGTGCAATATTTCTAAAATTAGAAACATCCTTTCTCAGACTGATGCTGAAAAAATAATCCATGCATTTATTACATCTAGGCTGGACTATTGTAATTCATTATTATCAGGCTGTCCTAAAAGCTCCCTGAAAAGCCTGCAGCTGATTCAAAATGCTGCAGCTAGAGTACTGACAGGGACTAGAAAGAGAGAGCATATTTCTCCCATATTGGCTTCTCTTCATTGGCTCCCTGTTAAATCTAGAGTAGAATTTAAAATCATTCTCCTAACATACAAGGTCTTGAATAATCAGGCCCAATCTTATCTCAAAGACCTCATAGTACCGTATCACCCCAATAGAGCACTTCGTTCTCAGACTGCTGGCTTACTTGTGGTTACTCAGGATACTTAAAAGTAGAATGGGAGGCAGAGCCTTCAGCTTTCAGGCCCCTCTTCTGTGGAACCATCTCCCAGCTTGGATTGCGGGAGACAGACACCCTCTCTATTTTCAAGATTAGGCTTAAAACTTTCCTTTTTGATCAAGCTTATAGTTAGGGCTGGATCAGATGACCCTGAACCACCCCTAACCAACCCTTAGTTATGCTGCTATAGGCCTAGGCTGCTGAGGGGGGTCCTATAATGCACTGTTCTTCTCGTTCACCTTATTTACTTGTTTATACTTCACTTTGTATTTAATCATTATTATTAATCTCTGCCTCTCTTCCACAGCATGTCTTTTGTCCTGTCTCTCTCCCCTCAGCCCCAACCGGTCGCAGCAGATGACTGCCCCTCCCTGAGCCTGGTTCTGCTGGAGGTTTCTTCCTGTTAAAAGGGAGTTTTTCCTTCCTACCGTCACCAAGTACTTGCTCATAGGGGGTCGTTTTGACTGTTGGGTTTTCTCTGTGTTATTGTAGGGTCTTTACTCACAATACAAAGCGCCTTGAGGCGACTGTTTGTTGTGATTTGGCGCTATATAAATAAAATTCAATTGAATTGAATTGAAGAATGCCACATCATTTGATCCATCCATCCATTCTCTTCTGCTTAACTTGTTCAGGATTGCAGGGGGGCTGGAGCCTGGCATAGCGGGAGAGGCAGGGTACACCCTGTACAGGTCACCAGCCTGTTGCAGGGCCAACACAAAGAGACAGACACACTCACATTCACACCTATGGGCAATTTAGAGTGATTTGATGGAAATTAAAAATGATCATTCTACTGAATTCTGAATTTAAAGACACCCCAAAAATTAAAGTAAAAAAAAAAAAAAGATGCAGCAGGCTAGTCCATCAAAATGGTAGTCCCTCAGGCCACCCTCATGAATTCTGTTTCTGATTGTTTGGTCAGAGACATTCATACCAGTGGCCTGCTGGAGGTCATTTTGTAGGGTTCTGGCAGTTTTCATCCTGTTCCTCTTGGCACAAATGAACAGATACCGGTCCTGCTGATGGGTTTAGGACCTTCTACGGCCCTGTCCTAGAATAACTGCCTGTCTCCTGGATTCTCCTCCATGCTCTTGACACAGCTTCATGCTGGGAGACACAGCAAACCTTCTGGCATTGGCATGTACTGATGTGCCATCCTGGAGGAGTTGGACTACCTGTGCAACCTCTGTAGGTTCCAGGTATCTCTTCATGCTACAAGTAGTAATACTAACCCTAGCAAAGGCAAAACTATTGAAAAAACTGTCACAAAAAAGAGGAGGGGAAAATGTCAGTGGTCTCCACCTGTAAAACCATTCCTGTCTTGGGAGTTGTCTCATTGTTCCTCCTAGTGCACCTGTTGTTAATTTCATTAACACCAAAGCAGCTGAACCTGATTAACAACCCTTTCTGCTACTCAGTTGACCAGATCAATAACCCAGAGGTTTAACTGACTTGAAGCTATACTCTGATTAAAAGTGTTCCTTTAATTTTTTTTTATATTTGAAAATTGCAATTGTGTCAAATAGACATCAATTAAAACCTACCAAAGTGAAAGCAATCCCTCTCCATGCATCTCAAGTATTCTTTCATAAACCTCACTTGTTCAGATCCTTCTTCTAATTTATTGCAATCTTGTGGCCGCAGTTGAATATTGTGTCTTGGAACAGGCTTAATTCTGCTTGACTACGAGCCACTGGAATATATTGTGTCAGTCAGTTTCATGGGCATCTTGTCAATGACAAAATAGCAAACTCTTTTTTTTAAATAAATGTGAATAAATAAAAACAAATAAATAAAAATTGTAATTAAAAAAACGGAACAAGGTTGCAAACTCTAAGAAACTTCCAACAGTCTCATTTCATGAATGGGCCATTAATTAAGCTTTTGTAACTGTGATACTCACAAAATTTTCTTTATTATTTTGCAAAGTTTATTTTGTGAAAATTGTGTGGTAAAGGGGAATTACAAAAAATAGAATCTAGGCGCAATAACCTCACGAGTTGAAATGCTGACTGTGGCCACAAGGCGGCTATGTACCATTCAAACACTAACAAGAATTGAATGAAGCAAAAGATGGAAAACAACCTGAAAAAAAAGTTGCAGGTTTTAAGTTGCCAAAAAAAGACATTAACAACAGACATTTTTAAAAAAATCTTTTGGCATGATATGCCATCTTATAATCTCTGTGTCACTCAGTCTAAACTAATTTCATGTAAACCTTGAAAAAGCCTTTCCTGCATGTAAAAAAAAGTTTCTTCCTGCACACATGATGAAGTCCTCCACATTTTAGCATCAGCATCAGTCAATAAATATGAGAATGATTTTCCAAAAAAAAAAAAAAACAGTTCAACAGTTGACATACACACAGATGTCTACAAAATCACCAAATTTCTCTCATTTATGAAGTTTTCCTTTGCTCTAAAATTTCACAAATATTAAAGATAAAAAAGTCTTTAATATACAAGCTAACAGTGAAGTTGACAGCAAAGACTCACCAATAATAAACCAAATCCAAGTTTTGACATTATCAGAAGCAAAAGTTAGTTTGCAGCATCAGCTGTATATTACATACCTGCAGCAGCACACAGCAGCAGAAACGATCCGTGAGCTGCCCACATGCGTGCATGCATGTGGCGTGCGACATGTGACACAGCAGCTGTAACTTTAAGCTTACTTATACTACATCAGTGGTTTCCCAATGGTGTGCCAAGGTATTCTGTGACAGCTAGACATCATTACTGCAATATACAACCACAGAAAATCATCTGCCGTGATAAGTTGGCTAACACTAGTATGGCGCCAAACAAGCTAAAGAGGCACTTGAAAACCAAACATCCATTCTCAGAGAAAATAACTGCTGGAAAAGTACTTCAAAAAGGCAACTGGCTCAGATAATTTGTTGGATTGTATGACATATCATGCTTGGTCCAGATGCTGTAAACAAGCTCTCCAAGGTGCATTTTCCTGACAATACAATCAAAAGAAGAATTGATGATATGTCACAAAAAGTTTGAAAACCTCTGTAGTAAACTATATTCTTCATCCTTTCTGAGTATTAAACAGTAACGGTTGCTGCGCTGAAAAGGTGAAATTTAAACTCACGGGCATATAATGGCTCTGTCCTGTGAACTTCAGTAACGTTTTACTAGCTTTTGCTTTAATGCTCTTTTAATGAAGTGTGGCTTGGAGCCTGGTCTCAGTAAGAGGTGATTAGTTTTAATGTCAAAATGTCAAAACTGAGACTAAACTTGCAACATTTCTTGACTAAGCAGTGCAAGCAGCAGCTCAAATGCAAGCAAAGTGAACAAAAATACATTAACTGTACTATGCACGCATGCTGCCAGGGTTACATGCAAATGCCCGGCCAGGTGTATCCACACAGGCACTCAGGAGGTAAAATACACCGAAGGCCACATTTTATAGGCCCTTAAAGCTAATATAAGCTGTGAACCTCTCTGTGGCAAATACTTTCCTGATCAGAGGCGGAAAATTACATGCTAGGCATTAGATCATGTTGAAACAATGTCCATATTTTTATACCTTTTATTTGAGGTAAGTGACTTATAAGTCTGAGACTGCACATCAGGGGTCTTGTATAACTTGTGCATCAACATGCTATCATGTTGTAATATCCAGAGGCCCCCGCTTCTGTTGAGCATTAGTTCCCTACTCTTTGGCTTTTCCCCTTGCAGTCTATGTCACAGTTTCATGAGGTATGCCAGTGTGAAAGAATGCTGAAAATGTAGAGGAAGTGCTAAGATTATAGCGGCGTGTTGGGGGTAAGACTGGAATTTGTTGCCAATGACAACATCTTGCTACCAGCACAAGACAGGATTGTACTTGATGGAGCCCAAACGTTACAGTGTCAGAAAATAAAGTACCTTATTTTACCCTGATTTTACCTTTTTTGTCACAGATACTGCCTTTGGATTCTTGACAGGGCATATTCCTGTGTACCCCTTTGGTTGTACCTTACAAAGGCCAGTCTTGAACCTCCAATTTTTTTATACCTTAATGTACAATGAGTACAATGAGGGACCTTTTACAAAAGGTACAAATTTTGGTACCCATCAATTTACTCTTTCAATTCAGACATGGGAAATGAACTGCAACAGCGCTAACAAAAAGAATTACCTCATTTCTTTGTGTTTTTTTCCTCAACAGAGGGTGCCCTGATAGTCCACCACAGTGGTGGTGAATGATTTGGGCTTGGTTTGCAGCCACCTTGCAGTCATTGAGTTGACCATGAACTCCTCCATATACCAAAGTATTCAAGAGTAAAATGTGAAGCCATCTGTCCAATAGAACTATTGTGAAAACTTTTTTTGCACATGACTGTATATCACATCTTTATTTAAAAATTATGCAACTGGTTTCTGGAAAGTACATTTTCTCTTTGCTTTTAACACCGCAGCTGTCCCCTGGATCACCTGTGAGAGTCCTTCACTTATGGCTGTAGGTCAGACATTTTGCCAGCAGATCTGGCGATAAAAGATCACACTGTTTCACCCTGTTCAAATCTCTCTCCTGTGTTCTGTGAGAAATATATCTGACCCTTGCCCTGCATTTGACCTGGCAGTTAAAACAAAGGTGGCATTGTTCATTGGAGTGCTTCCCCATTCTCTCTCCTTTGGCTAAATAAACTAAGAGTTAGCACATATCTATTTTCTTCATCCTCTCCCAGACTGTTTTTCTCTCACTCTCCCTTTAAACTTAAGTTACTCTTTTAGTTCCTCTGTAAGCCACACATCTGATGAGAAATACAAAAAATCTAAATAAATCCATTTCATATTATTGCCTGATCAATCCAGTAATATAAGCAAGCAAGTAATAATGTGGGGATGACAGGTTCCTCTTGGATTATGGCATTTGTCACAGAAAAAATATTGTTTTCATTATTTTTTTCCACCCCCCAGACTCTCCTCAACTTTGACCATACACTTAATAATGCCAAACATTCCAGCTGCACCACTGCCCAATTCCTTTCACAACAGGGCTATTCAGTTAGTCAGCAATGTAACTTTCCACTAGTCCAGTGCATCTCTGGATTTATTCAGACTGCTATCTTTGAATAGAAGTCTAGACATGCACCTCATCACTGCTGATTCTTTTGTAAATGAAAAGGGGTGGGGAAAAAAGAGGAGGAATGGGAGCATTCCTAAAAAGGGAACACACAGACACATTTTTGCCATAGTTCAGAATGGAAGAAAGAAACCGAAAACACTATGATGGATAGTTTTTGCAAAAGGAAGGATTATAGGTGAATGTGCAACGGCACATGAAACAGAATAGTGTAAAGAGAGGCTGAATGCAGCGTTAACCTGATGAAATGAAAATAGTCATTCATCAGCCCTGATTAGGCTGCTTTCAAGTAGTTCATAGCTATTAGAGAGGGGGTTTTATTTGGGTCTCGTCTAGGTCAGTGAAAAGTCTTAAGGGAGCAATTCACATCTCACTGTAATAATATAATTTCAGTGAAACTCCTAGTGTGTACTAGTGCATCCTCCAGTGTGTCAAAATTGAAACCCTTCAACTTCAATTCTAGTTTAGGGAAGACAGTGAAGTTGCAAGGAACCAAATCTGGTGGTAAGGGCAGGGAGTAAGTGACAAAAATATATATATATTTTTCAAAGTGCTCTGTGTCAGCACAAAATGGTACATGTCACAGTTGAGGCCATTCATGACGCCTCACATTACACTATGTTCCATGTTGATCGTGTTGGAATTCACTGTGTGCAATCCAGTGAATGAGCATGTTCACGATTGTAGTTTCGACCCAAATGTTCCACTACCAATGATCATCAAGATGAAAAAACATTGGGAAGACAAACAGAGGTGAATAACACAACACAGACTATGACACATGAACTGGAAGTGGAGACAGATGATAACTAAACATGGAAACGGAGCATTAGGCAGGTAAACACCATGCAACGACAAAGACCAGACAACAAGATGCACAAGAGGTAGAATAACACAAACTGGAGCCATATACAGATCTCTAAATGCAAAACTACTGAAAACCTAAACACACTCTACAAGAGAGTGGAAACCCAGACTTCAGAAATAATAATTATAACTATAACAAACTAAGGAGCGAAACCCATAAGCAAACTCAGAACACAGAAGAAATAGAACAGTGACAGAACCAAAACACAAAACAATGGGCAAAAGGCCCAGGACCATGACATGCACACACATAATAACTCTGTGATGGGCCCTTAGTTGTACCAGAGTAAACACAGAATCTCACATCTTCTCTCTCTCTCTCTCTCTCTCTCTCACTCTCTCTCTCTCTCTCTCTCTCTCACACACACACACACACACACACACACACACATAGGCACAATTCAAAAATAATATCATATAGCAATAATCAATAATATCACTAGCATCATTCCAGCTTTTGATCAGCACCATGGACAACAACTGCAGTCAGAGGTCGGGGACATTTATGATACAAACCCACAAATGATTTAGCTTTGCTAACGTAATTTAAAGTCAACTATAACGACCGTAATGTCTATAAGCATGGAACAAAAAGAGAAGCCCATTAACTACAGGTCCTCACAGACTGACTGGACAGGGTCACTGTTCTTCATTCAACAACCATTTCCAGTGAATCAGCTTCCACATATATCACACGCACAGATATTACAGGATGTTAGTATTTTTTGGATACAAGTGTAACAATGTTTCAATCCTTTACAAAAGTGCAAAGACAAACTACTCCCCCAGAAGTATTTCACCTTCCGGGCACTGTGTTCAGCAAAGTCACTGAAAGCACTGCTCAAATCCAAAATCCCGGCGGTATGCATCTCGCTCGCTTCTCTCCTTCCTCCTTTCAGCATCATTTTTTAATTTTTATTTATTTATTTAATTTTGGATTACTAAACATAATTTATAAAGCCACTGAGCTGACAAATTCCTCTATAAGACACTCTCAGAAAAATAAATAGATGCATAGTTGATCTAAACAGGTTTCTGGGCATAATCCACAAATGATAGAGGGAAAGGTCAAGAAGAACAAGTAAAATGTTTCCCAGCATGCCCCTCCACCACCTATTTTTAATCAGTGGAGTTTAAAATGAAGTTAGGCTTTGGTTTGCAAGATAGAACAATGACTTAAAAACATAGTGGATTTCATCATATGTCCACTTCACCATAAAACCAATAATATATGCATTTTGAATAATGTGGAGGGGCCCATTTGATAATCATGTTGACTGGACGGTGGGGCATTGACCTGGCTACCATGTCAGATGGCTAATTTGGCTAATTGTTAAATATGTCAACGAAAACCAGAGCTGCATATGTCTAGCTCTTGACATGAGACAAAGAGAAGGGAGAGCACCCAATCATATTTAGCATTGTTTAGCTACAACATTAAATACTTTGTCCCATATTGATCAGTGGAACTAAGTGGACAGTAACAGTAACAAGTTATAAGATTTGTTTTTGAAAACATTATTCTGTCTGAAAAATAAGAACACAATAGGTTTAGCTCAGGCCCAGCCAGCTGCAAGCAGAACAAATAGATTATGATACCAACATTTCATCTGCATGTGGACTCAGTTGTGGTGATCTCATCCAATTTGTATGACATTAATGAAAGCCTCAAGGCCACAGACTGGATCAAATCAGATTGTCCTCCTAAGTCTCTAACACCTTTCACAGACAAATTCTGTTTCACATTTTCTCCTCTTTTGTGGCATATCTAAGACTCGTGCCAACTTTTCTTCACTCAGGCCAGTCAAAACATATACGGTCAGTGTCGCTCCTGTCCTCTCTCAGCATGTCTGATCAAAGCCTGTTGAAGAGCGTTTCGCCAGATCCCTCGCAACCCATCGCCAGATAATTCCAAAATCCTGTGCAAATGCAGGCCATGGAACTGTTCTGAGCTTCTTCCGGAAATATCAATCAAACCATAGAGGCAAAACATTTCCAAAGCTCTGAGCAGGCTGCACACCTGTGACCACTTGCAGAGAAAAAAAGAGAGGAAAAAAAATGATACACTGGAACAGCAGTTTGGAACAGAGAAATGCTAAATATTTATTCTAGCTCTCGGGAGAGATGATGGAACATTTAGTTTTGTGCGGTTGAAGAAAAGATGTGAAAAGACTAAAAGAACAGGAAATCAAGGCAGGGGATTGCGAGTGCTTGTCCTTGAATGACAAATAAAAGGAAAATGGATTTCATATTTGCAATCATTGCACGACTAAAGTGTACAACCAGATTCACTCTTTGTTTTCTTACTTTCATTTTCCCTCGCTTATTTTGGCTTAAACAAATTTGCTCATCCTTACCCAAATACACAAATGTCACTTCTCCAAATTTTCAACGTCTCACGGAGAAGAAATGTTGATGATGTGCCCACGAGTTCTCCAGCTGCAGCCACCCGACAACTCTTTGATCCGTCATTTCCCATTTACACAATCCACAGCTATGGGTCTAACTAGACCTGCTTAACACATTGGAGAATGATCTATTGCGCAATTAGTTCAATTAAATTAAATATATTTGGTCATTATTTTAGTCAGAAATGATCAACAAACCCAAAGTCATTGCGGAAATGTTTAAAGAGCCTGGGGAGACGTAATCTATATCCACGTTTCCATCCAGCTGTGCAGGTGATCTTACACAAACACACAACAGAGAGATGTGCTTTGACTGGCGAAGTATGTTGTATTGATTTTTTTTTTTTTAAGCATCAGGAAACACTTTGCTAAAATTGTGTGTTTGTACTTATTCAGTGTGGAAATGTGTTCCATTGTTTTTCTTTTTTTTCAAGGACAAACAAATCCATTTATTTTCCTACCACAAAGACTTCTTTAGTTTTTGGTTGTGAAATAACCCTGACTAACAATGTAAAATGAAATAATATAGAGACTTTAGCAGCTACTGTCAAATTTTGTTTAGACAAAAACTACACTTAAACACTCAATTTTGAGCAAAAGAAACAGATATTCTCATAAAACAATGAAAAATTAAGATACATTTCTAATATCAGCTTACTGATCTAGACCCAGGCTTCAATGAAATGTACCTAATGGAGCTTTCTGGTAAGCTTACAACAGTGTTCATCCAGTGCCCCTGGCCTAAGGCCCCAAACTGATTTCACTCTCTTTGAAATCAAAGTCCTAGTCACGCTGGCCTAGAAATCAGTCAGTGACACCCCACCCACCCGCCTCCAGTAACCACCGCTGGACCAGTTGGCAAGTGGTTGTGGGAGGTTGCTGGCAGTTTCTATGTGAAATCAATTGTAATGGTGCTGTATAAGGCACTGCATCGATAACCTCCTTGCTATGCGGCAGCAGATAGCTGCGATCTCCCATAGTTTATATGGAAGATCCCAATTTATCTACAAACACTCACCAACAACTTAGCGAAAGTGTATGAGTGTGATTTTAGCTGCTCACTCAAAGTTGTGACTGTGCCTTTTTCACCAATATGGAATTCAAGTTGAAGTGTCACTCTGTGACAGAGAAGGAAATTCAGTAAAACGAGACCAAAGGGTCAGAACAGGACTTACACAGAGCGATTAAAAAGGTTGAAGTAGTCCAGATGTCTACAATGAAACTACAGCAGCCATATTTCAATCAGTTGAGACACTTAGACTTTGAATGCTAAGTGCATATCCATCCATTTTCTTCTACTTATCAAATTCAAGGTTGCAGTTGGAGCCTGTCCCAGCCATCACTGTGCGAGAGGTGGGGTACCCTGACAGGTCGTTAAAATATCATAGAGCTAACACAGAGAAAGATAAACATTCACACCTACAGTCAATTTGGAGTCACCCGATAACCTAACATGCATGTCTTTGGACTGTGGGATGAGAGAACACACACAAGCATGAACAAGTAGAAAATTCAAACTCCACACAGAAAGGCTCCAGCTGGTCGGTGGATTTGAGCCCAAGACCTTCTTGCTATAAGGCAACAGTGCTAACCACTGCATGACCATGCTGCCCATTAAGTGCATATCCTTCCATTTAAACATATGTAAAGCTGATTTTTTTGCTTGTTTGTTTTTAATAATTTAAAAAATGCATTGTAGCATATTTTTCTATAAGTGGTGAATGTGAAGTGGGGTGAAGGAATGAAAAAAGAAAAACAAAAGCAGCCACTGTTCTATAGTACTAGAAAGTCCACAGAGTACCATTAAGTGCAGGGTTACATATTTAGTTTTATTTCTATTTATTTCCATTTACTTACCTTATCAGGGGATTCAAACTGATGGGCCTTTTGCTGTGAAGAGACAATCCTAACCCGTATGCTGTCCCTTTAAATTTATTTCACAAGATGAAAAAAATAAACATAGTGTAGCAACCCAATGAAACAATAGCACAGCAATAATGCAGCAATATGGGTTTAAAAGAAACACTAAAGTCATTTCAGCACCTTATTAAAGTTATAACTCAATGTCTTTTTACAGCATAACATGCTGCTTAATGCCAGACTTGCCACGTAATAAATTAGCTGCTTTGATTTTTAGGGTACCCTTCATGCTGAGCTCGTACTTCTTAGAGTCTCCTCTGTTTGCTCTGACCTCTACATTCAAAGTGAGGGTTGCATGGCAATGGTGTGAACAGTGAAGCCAACCAATGTTTTTCACCCAGCCACAATTGGCTCCAAGTCCAAAACCCAGCACCTGAGAATCACCTAAGATAAAATAAAGATATGTGAGCAATCACTCACTGTCACAATGGTTATATTAGATTAGGAGTCTCCCCATTCAGAACAGAGGAAATAGAACTGCAGGCCTCTGTGTGCTCTGCCGTAGCTGGAGTGATGTAAAACCCCCCTGGGTGTAGAAGCTATTTGAGGTGGTCATTTTGTTAGGACCTGGATTTGCCATGTACACTGTGAGTACTGTACAGTTAAGTCCATAATTTCTTAGACAAAGACACAGTTTTTGTAGTTTTGCCTCTGTACTCCACCACAATGGATTTAAAATCAAACATCATCATAGTGTGATTAAAGTGCAGACTTTCATCTTTAATTCAAGGGCCATTAACTGTTTAGGAATTACAGACATTTTTATAAATAATCCCCCATTTTGGGGACCACCACCCCGGTATGCCAATCCAGTGGCACTGCCCCAGATCGCCACGCGATGTTGCAGAGTCAACCAAGACAGCCCTACAACATCCAGAGCCTTCATGAACTCCGGGTGAATCTCATCCAACTCAAGGGCCCTGCCTTTCGAGGCTGTCCGAAAATCTGTTTCCATGGCCTCACTGAACTCCTCCTATACCCGAGTTTTTGCTTCAGCCACCGCCTGATCCGCATTCCGCTTGGCCTGCCAGTACCTGGCAGCTCCCTCTGGAGTCCTGCAGGGTAACCAAGCCCGATGAGACTCCTTCTTCAGCTTAATGACTCCCTTCACCTCCAGTGACCACCATCTGGTTCATTGATTACTACCACGACAGGTACCAACCATCTTGCAACCACAGCTGTGTGTGGCAGCCTCAACAATGGAGGTGCGGAACACGGTCTATTCGGACTCAATGTCCTCAGCCTATCTCAGAATGCTGTTGAAGTTCTGCCGGAGGTGGGAGTTGAAGATCTCGCAGCCTGGGGCTTCTGCTAGGCATTTCCAACGCACCCTCACTATATGTTTAGGTACGCCGGTCCAGCATCCTCCCTCATCACCTGATCCAACTCACCACATGGACATCCTTATGTTCAAACATGGTGTTCATTATGGACAAACTGTGATTTGCACAAAAGTCCAATAACAAAACACCATTCGGGTTCAGATCAGGCAGGCCGTTCCCAATCACGCCCCTCCAGGTCTCACTGTCATTGCCCACATGAGCGTTAAAGTCTCCCAGCAGGACAATTAGTCACCTGATGGATCACCCTCGATCACCCCGCCCAGCGATTCCAAGAAGGGTGGGTACTCTGAACTGTCATTTGTCTCTTCAGGTGTGCCTGGCCAGGCACCACAGACTAATGCCCGGGCACCAGACGTTCTCCCTCAAGTTCCCTCCCCAGGCCTGGCTCCAGGGTGGTGCCCCGGGAACCCTATCCAGGGCAGGGTAAACAGTTCCCTTGTTGACATTTCCATAAGGATCTTCTGAATCGCTCTTTGTCTGGCCCCTCACCCAGGACCAATTTGCCATGGGAGACCCTACCAGGGGGACAAGCCCCCAGACAACATAGCTCCTGGGATCACTGGGACACACAAACCCCTCCACCAAAATAAGGTGGCAATTCAAAGAGGAGTTGTTGAACATATGTCATGAAAATTAAGGTAGTTCATGTGTACCTAGTAAAGTGTCCAAAGCATGTATTACATATACATGCATTGGATTGTGTATTATGAGTACATAGCACTTTACTATGTTCAGTTCAAGTAACATTTCACACTTAGACCATGTGCCAGACCTCATGCTTCCCTGTGCAATATTGGAAAACTCAAGTGGCTTTATTGTTCTGCAGGCTTTAGCAACATGCAGTGAAACTTCCTGCTGTGTAACTGAACAGTGATTGATGGCAGGGCTCATAGAACAGTGGCTGGACCCTGAGACCTCCAGGTGCTCTGGAGTCTGGAGGCCCACTGATCTACAGTCTGCTCCTTTGCATGTGTCAGCCCTAAATTTCTCATATGTAAACTTTATATTACACAACCACACACACAAACACATAAACACAAGTGCACAAAACATCACAAACATGAAGTTACTGCAAGAGCTTGTATGCAGAAAAATACACACAGGCGCATGCACACACACACACAGCTACAGTAATCCAGCAGCACTCAATTCTAAAGGGCCAACTGTACAAAAGTCTAAATGGAGATAAGGACACGCACAATCCAAAAATGTAAAAAAAACTAGGTGCAGGGCTAGCAAACAAGTAAAAAGAAGAAGTAGAGTCTGCACAATACCGAAATATATTATGGTACTGTGCAGACCATTATATATGTATTGTATTAAAAAATCATTCAGGAGCTTTTGCTGGTGTGCGGACTTTACTTTTCTTTGTCCAAATGTAAAAAAGGACATTCATTTTGTTTGGATGCATACTGCTGTAATAAATGCAGAATGTGGTTTGGCACTGTCTTGCTGAAATAAGCAAGATCTTCCTTGACAAGCCATAGTCTGGATGGGTGGTCCCAAACCAGCCTGTAATCTCATCATTTATGGCACCTTCACATATTTTCAAGTCAGATGTCATGTTGTTTTTGCCTCTATCAACTTATCTTTACTTCTCAAAGAAGTGTTTCTGACCTGCTGTCAACTATTTTCTAATAAGAAGTGAGATTTCCAGCACTTTCAAGATTTGATGTTACTTTTGTACAATTTTTCCATTCCATTTGATCATTGTAATCTGTTTTTGTTTACATTTGGGACAGTGTCCCAAGTGCCTTTTTTTTCCTTTGGAAGTGGGGTTGTACACAATCTCTCCTGTGGTAAAGAAGTATTATCAACAGAGAAAAGCGAACTGGACATTTCTAAATAATGTGAGCTTGTTCTTTTCACACAGCTAGGCAGCTAAGGTTGCTGTTGGAGCTGCGAGTGAATAGGCTTGGCACAGCAATTCTTGTGTCCTCCACCTGCCCCCCCCCATTCTTTTTTTATGCAAACATACGAGTGATGAGCCTACATACCCTGTGGAATTGCTGGATAACCTCAGCACTTTTGTGTTAAGTGTAAGCATTTTTCTCCAAAGATCTTATTAATCCAAGAGTGGTATATTTAAAAAGTCATTTTGTGGGTGTGAAAAGCTTCTGTGTATTAAATCTGACTGTATTTAGGAGGTTTAATTTCTTTGTTTTGTTTCAAAACTCAAACTCTTCACATCTTCCTCACAGACTCAGTCCGTGGGTAGCAGGGAGAAGCAGTGGGCCAGCTAATCATTTGCGGAATGTGGCGTGGATATAAGATAGGGCCAGATTGGGAATGCACGGAGCCAGAGGAATGGTAATTACTGTGGAAATCAAACACCATCAATTGTGAGGTTCAACATTTCACAGTGTCCCTCTCTCCCTTTCCCCTTCCAAAGCCCCTTCATCACTCGCTCCAACTCAAACGGTCCTCGCTGCCACTCCCTCAGGCCCTCAGCCCTCCCTCCTACTCTCCTCATTATTTTCCACTATTTTCCACCCTGTTCCACTCCTCTACATATACTTGCCTCCTTACCCTCCTATTTATTTTCCTTTATTTTCTCCACCTCACTCCACCCTCTCTCTTTATCTATCCTCACTTTGTTTTTCCTGTCTTTCGCAATGAGTCCACTTATATCTAATCCCATGGCCAAATGCGCTTTGCTTCCCATCCTATGCGCTCCGCCCAGTGCTCATTTGCACACGAACATGCATGCAGGCGCTCACACAAATGACCACATAAGACAAATGACCCTCATCACTGTATGTCTGGAATGTAAAAACACTGAAAAACTGGGACCGAAACATTTGTTACACATTCCATATGGTTTTAGAAACTTTGCACTTGGCTGTCTAGCTAATACTAATTCACTCCATTTGATAAATGAGTTCAAATGTTTTTGTCTTTAGTGTCTGTCTGCCCTGTTCATCAGACAAAGAGCCCACACCATGATTACTGTGGACCTCACATACACTCGCATATACACTGGGGTGCCTGACACACGCAGGCTCAGTACAATCAAAAGCACTTTTTGACAGTCTGATACATGTGGTCCTGCGCATTCCAACCACTTTCTAGCTCTGTGTGTGTGTGTGGGGGGGTGTAAATATCAAAGTGATGTTGTTATGTAACACACACTTTGTCCTGTCTGTCATCCCATCATTTATTTGCCTTTATGAAAAAGAGCAAATGTGAACTGAAAAAACAGGGCCCCCGCCAGGGGTGACTTCCAGCGATAAGGAGGAGAGGGCCCCTAAGAGGGAGTAAGGCAACAGTTGCGGCCCACACTTCATTCATCATTTGAGGCCTGTAATCCCCAACTGCAGTCTCCAGAGCTACTCCAGTTAGCAGCTGTAATACTCCAGAATACAGTTCTTGATTGGCTATTCAGTTGAGGCATGTGCCCATACTGCTGATTTGGCATGAAGGATATGCTTCTTGAAGACAAAGATGTATAAATTTGTCTTATTTTCACCAGTTTCTCCAATGGACATTAGAGTTTTATTATTAGCAGGAATTATATTTGGTGATAGAAAGGTCTACAGGGGTTTTGAAACAGTCAGATGGACAAGTCAGTCAAAGAGAGAACTTCTTGATCACTCCAAAAATTCTAAATCTCATCTGAGCACTCTTTGCAAAGTCAGCCATTCGTCTGCAAGAAGACAAACAGATGGAAGAAGCGGTGCATTAAGGAGGCAGGAAAACGTGCACAGATTCGGACACATGCACACGCGTCTGCGCATTCGAGGGTGGTCCAGACAGCAACAACATTCCTTGCCAAGTGTCACTGGGCAGTGTTTGTCAGAACATAACACTCACACTGGGCCATGGCAACAAGCACTTCCTGCTTCCTGTTCTCAGTGTGTGAGATTGCGATGGGACAATCTGAGGAAATCAATTTTGCTGCAATGCTGCAAAGCAGAACAGAAAAACAAACATGCACAAAATGCATGGATGTTTTTTTAAAGCCATATGAAAAATGTTGGCTTAAATGTACACTGTATAGAGACAATACGCTTTATAGAACCAACCACTGTGAACCTCAGTGCACTGCTTTTGGAGTTTTAAAAAGAAAAACCTGCTAGCAGAGTTGATTCCAAATATTTTTACGTGATGAAATTGAAAAAATGTAAAAAAAAAAAAAGAGAGAGAGAGAGAGAGAAATGAATCCAACACTTCTAATTTCCACTCAACAAGACAATGAACTTTTTTGATATTTTTCATGAAGTAGGAAAAACACAAACACTGGATGATAAACAAACTTTATAAAAGACCTTTCACCACAAAACATGGATCCAGCATCCATGTTTCATCGCCTGGAGAAGAAAGTAAGTCTATCCAAAAAAAAATGAATTTGCATACAATACTGTTGAAGGAAACTTTGCTGAGGTCTAAACAAATCATAATCAGAATAAACCACACTGTCGCTTGGATTAAAACGCTTCCTGGTTGTGAAAGTGTGCTTATCATAATATCCTGTCTGGGCTAAGGAGCAAACAGCAGATTGGGCATTTAAATTTATAAACATCAGCCAGTTGAGGCTGCCCATGAGGGAAAAGTGATCTCAGTGGTGGAGTAAATTTAAACAGGTGGACCCAAAGAATTATAGCTTTTCAATGCAATTTTTCTAACTGAAAAGCAGAACGAGAGCGGGTAAGGAGACCAAAATGGCACAAAAATAATGAATACAGGGGTATAACTGTAATGTTAGAGCTTTAACTTTTTAGCTCACTGACACAGTTTGAGTTCATTACATCGACTAATTCCTCTTCCAAGGCTCTTTGTTTAGTCAGCCTCAGTCTTTTTGTCATCAGACTAACAGAGCAGATCCCTACAGTAGCTACAGTAGGTAAACAGTAGTTGATGTTTAACCTAAAATTACTCTGTGGCCTTGACAGCTTTCTCATATTAGTGAAATGAGAAGTCTTGTTTCTGCTGTCCTCCCAGCTGGCAGTAAGCTGAGGCCACAGCCAATGACAGAGGAATGTGCATATTCAAATGATGTAATTGCCAGACTTAATGATAAAGTAACACCATCAGTGCTGACAAACTAAAAACATTTGTAAATGGAGGGTCTCGTTTCCACAGCTGCTTATGTTTTTGACTGCTTTTTTACTTGTGAGCTGTGGTCGTTCGAGCATCTCTATCGTCGGTATGTTTCTCAGACTGAGCTAATCTTTGCAATCTCTTCTAAGGATGGGAAAAAAAATCACAACAAGGCCGTCGGCTAAGTCAAAAATAGGCATGCATTTGACAAGAACGTTCCCATCAACTCATTTCGGACTGAGCATTTAGTAAGTAAGAGCCTTAATCTTAGAATAAACAGGGTGCGGGTATATGAACTTGTGTACCATCATGGCATGGCTGCAAACCACACTAGGGAATTAAAAAAATAAATAAATAGCGCAATCCTCTGTACGGTTTCAGAGTTGAACGACAGGCTTCCTGGAAACAATGTACAACAGTGTTCAACAGTGGGCAATGGCCACTGAAGTATGCCTGTTCTTGTTCGGTGGCTGTGTCAGAAGATTTACCTTGTGATGTACATGTAAACCCTGAAGAAAAACTATTTTGCTGTGTTTTGTTGGGGCCCAAGAAATATTTGGGTTTGGCATGCCAAGGTGTTTTAGTTAGAAAATTGATCAAATGCTCTTTGCCATTTCTGTGTTTGACTTCCTTGCCACTTTCTTATCATCATCAAAAATAGATTCAATGTATAATTTTCAGTGGACAGAAGAGCAGCTCTTGGAACACTCCTGAAATGTACAGTGGCGTGTCTGGTAGAACCATAAGCATTCATTTGAGTGGCTCCAATTGGTGCCATTGCTTGACCCACAGTGAACTTAACAGAGCTGGCCTGAGTGGGATTCAGGCCTGAGCCTCAGTTTTTGAAAAGTAGGTGCTGATTCTAGAAGTTGGATGGCAGTAAACTTCATCAGATAGTTGTTTCTCTTTTTAGTTTGCTTGGGGGGGGGGTTGCAGGTAGTTATGTTTACAGAAAATGGAACCATTTCCTATGTGTCTCATTTTGCTTTTGCATAGTCTGCCCTTAAAATCTGTAAAAACAGCAATGTAAAGCACTAACCACAGCATGCAGTACATACTGTAATGCACCCATGCATGCACCCATGAAGTGAATCAAACCTGACACACACATGCACACAGACACAGAGGCAAACATAAAGGAGCTAATAAAGGAAATCCAAGCAGAGAGCGCTACGTGGTGATGACAGACAGCCCCCGAGCCTTGGTCATAAGGCCTGTGGACGGTCTGTCTGCTCCCATGGCAACCCCGGTGCTCTGATCTCATCTCTCTCATAAACAGCATTTGATACCCCCAGTAAACACAAACAGTGCAGCCTGCATCCATCATCCAGTGGCCAGAACACACTATTGATTTACAGTTTACTGCTTTGTTGGCTAGTTTTCCCAGCTGTTCCCAGAATTCCTCTTTTTCATTTGCTTGTGCATTCCCGTGTTATGACCACTTGGTGCGTTGAAAGTTTAATGAATTATATGTGTGTGTGAGACTGTGTGTGAATGTCGTTCATTGTGATGAATGCCTGACACCAGGGGCTGCTGGGACGGGCTGATATGACAAAAGTAAACCCACCAACTCGTAAATGTTTCATTCATTTTATTCTGGAGTTTAGTGATGGATTTCTTGATCCCAGCAGCATGTTATGAACACAAACACAGACAGAGGGGGAAAAAAAGTGTGAGTGTGTGTGTGTGAGTGTATGTCTGCCACACTCCTTTATAAGAAACTAATAATTTCATTTATCAAATTAATTAATTTTATGAACTACACAATTCAGAAATTCTTTACATGTCATGGTTTTGAGTATCTGTTTCAGTATCTGTCAATTCAGATTTTATTTTGAAAAATAAATTTACTTTTACTGTTTGTTTCGTGCCACTCTTCTGCCTTTACTGTATCCTACGGGCTAATTACTGTTCTCTGTACTTTACCACATCTCTCATTTCCCAACTGATTTTCTCCTATAAAATATATAGCTAGTTTTTTTCTTTGTGCTACTACCTATGATACAGTACTGTTAGATTGCCAGATAGTTGTTAGGCAACATGACGATGTTAATAAGTTTATATCTTATATAATTTAAGATAACAAATGAGATATTATTGTCATGAAATTAAAGCAACTGGACACATTCATAATGGTATGTAGGTGCATAAAGGCAGGAAATAGTCATTTTAGTCCATTGTTAGGTGGTTGCCAGACAACTTTATGGTGTCATAACATATCATGGGTAACTGAAATTTTGTAGATACAAATTAGATGTTTATGTGGTGAAATTAAAATGATACTATGCTTGTATGAGGTGCTATAGGTGCATATAGTTGACCCCCAACCAGTCGCTGTGAATGGCTGCCCCTCCCTGTGCCTCATTCTTCCTGTCATGGTCCTGGGCCGGTGGCCCAGTGTTTGACTTCCTTTTTGTTTAGTTCTATGTCACTGTAATTTTGGGTTGTTTCTTTTTAGTTTTCTTAGTATGCGTGATCCCCTTGTTACATCTTCTATGTTTAGTCTGCGTGTGTTATGTTGATCATTTCCTGTTTTATTTTGACAGTCTCGTGTTCCCTGTGCTTTGTGTTTAGTTTTGCTTCCCTTGTGTCATTAGGTTTATTTGGTTCACCTGTCGTCCCCTGGTGTTTTCACTTGCCCTAATCCCCTTGTGTGTATTTAAGCCCTTAGCTTTCCTCTAGTCCTTGTTTGGGTCCTCGTCATTGTTTACGTTGATGTAGATGACTGCTGTGTGCTTTAGTTTGTATTTTTTAGGTTTTTCAAGTTTTTGTGCCTAATGTGCACTTTCAGTTTGTATTTCAAGTTTTTGTGGGGTTTTTTTTAGTTTTTGTGTTGGTGACTCCAGACCAGCCGTGTTTCAATGTTTTAAATAAAAAGGGAGTTTTTCCTTACCACTGTCACCAAATACTTGCTTATTGCATGGCCTTAATCTTAAATTATAAAGACGACTGTTGTTGTGAATTGGCGTTATATAAATAAAACTGAATTTGTTACGTGGTTGCTAGGCAGCATGACGACATAATATCTGATACAGATAAGAACCTTCAGGGGCGTAAGATAAACCTATGAGCCGGGTTTGGTTGTTCAACTCCTGATCATGTAGGAGGAGCTGGCAGTCAAAAAACAAACACGCACAGAGACATTTCTCATGTTATATTAAGTTTTTTCCCTCTTTTCAACTTTTCTCATGCATGGGATTTAACCTGTTTTAGACCACTAAGTCCACTGAGTATGTTTTTTTCCATCTGATTTAAACAACATGGAAGGAACTGTAATTATTCCAATGTGAAAACTGGCAACTTACAAAATTACAGATATTTAAAATGTTATACACAAATGCAAGTATAAAACTGTAATATTCAGGTTTGAAAAGTAAGCACTGATGAGATCTGCACTGAGTCCAAAATACATCATAAAGTATCATAAAGTTCTGTGCTTACTTGGCATCATTTCATAGAGAATCCTGGCAAGAAGTTCAATCATCTTCTGAAGTAGTGCAGGGCACCTTTTTGGAAAAGTACAAGGAGTCCTCTCCATTAATCTTAGTTTGGATGTAAAGACAACCAATACCTCAATTATAACAGTTTACTGTGCTCCTCAACCCTTAATAACTGACATCATATACAGAAAGAAAAAGGGATTATTTCAGGACATTCACAATGTATTTTCCCCTATACTCTATCCCTTGTTCCTTTTTCTTTGTTTCACCCATTTCCAGCACTCCATGGGTTGTTTTGCAACAGGAGCAAGAAATTTTAGCTTAAGGAATAACACTCAACGTGATGTCTTGGAAATCAAGACAGCACTGCAGATGGAAAACATGCACGAAGTGTGCATTTGTGGAAAAAAAAAGTCTGGCCATGTACAAAACCGTCTCTCCATAAAGGAGTTTTAAACTTCATTCTAACTCAGTTTGACATTTCACTGCATGGGACAGTCTGCTGTTGTTAATGGTCTTTAACAGAAAATTGAATTTTCTAACATTTTTTTAAGAAAATCTAAGGATACTCCAGCTATTGTTCTTGAGGAAAAAACAATTTTCAGACATATCTGTGGAGACAGCCTCTAAGCTTCAAGCATCTGAGTTGCACTGCTATGTCATTTTGAATAGACTAGAAAATGGTATTTTAATTTTTTTTAAAGCACACATAGTTTGAGTTATGTGCAACTTTAGCATATCTGTTCTTGTCCAAAATTCATCAATTTTGTGGACCCATTGTATTAGTAAATCCCCTTGGATTCTAAGCAATCCTACCGAAGCTAGTTAGTGTCTAACTTACAATTGCAGTTTAATTGTAATTTTGGCAATATCGGGAATAAGTAAAGATGTTTATGCATGTTTTCGTGGGTTAAAGCCCTGACTTCAGTTCAGGAGATGAGGCTTGGGGTGATGAGGAAAAGAATGACATTTTATTAAGATGCCTGTGGCGTTGTAGCTTTCCTTTGCAGTTTTGCTTCCCTGCTGAAGGGGACCCCTTCTCCAATGATAAAACATATGTATGATTCTTCATATCTTGAGTCTGAAAGTGCAAGCACCAATTTAAATGCCCCTCCATGACACATGAACATCTACAAGCTTCTCCTCCATTTTTGAGTTACTACATATGTGGCTAGTAATTAGCCACATACATAAAACACAATGGAGATGTCCTTCCCAGCTACTATATTCAAATATGGTTGAGGAACATGGCAGTTTCCACAATGTATTTTAATGGATTACTTATTCATACTCATAATCTCATACTCATACTCATTAGATTATGAGAATGCATCAGTTTTGTACCTTACTAAAACTTAAAATCCAGAAAAACAGCAATGGTTCTATTTACATTATACATGCTTCCCTTAGGCAGTATTAATAGAAAGCATACATTTTCATTGTTATGCAGATGATACTCAGCTTTATCTATCCATGAAGCCAGATGACACACACATCAATTAGTTAAACTGCCAAATGTCTTAAAGACATAAAGGCCTGGATGACCTCTAATTTCCTGCTTCTAAATTCAGATAAAACTGAAATTCTTGTACTCTGCCCCACAAATCTTAGAAACATGGTGTCAAACCAGATACTTACTCTGGATGGCATTACTTTGGCCTCCAGTAACACTGTGAGAAATCTTGGAGTCATTTTTGACCAGGATATGTCCTTCAATGCACATATTAAACAAATATGTAGGACTGCTTTTTGCATTTGCACAATATTTCTAAAATTAGAAATTTCTCAGACTGATGCTGAAAAGCTAATTCATGCATTTATTACTTCTAGGCTGGACTATTGTAATTCATTATTGTCACGCAGTCCTAAAAGACCTCTGAAAAGCCTTCAGCTGATTCAAAATGCTGCAGCTAGAGTACTGACAGGGACTAGAAAGAGAGAGCATACTGTATTTCTTCCATATTGGCTTCTCTTCATTGGCTCCCTGTTAAATCTAGAATAGAATTTAAAATCCTTATCCTAACATACAAGGTCTTGAATAATCAGGCCCCATCTTATCTCAAAGACCTTATAGTACCATATCAACCCAATAGAGCACTTTGCTCTCAGACTGCTGGCTTACTTCCTAGGATACTTAAAAGTAGAATGGGAGGCAGAGCCTTCAGCTTTCGGGCCCCTCTTCTGTGGAACCAGCTTCCAGTTTGGATTTGGGAGACAGACACCCTCTCTATTTTTAAGATTAGGCTTAAAACTTTTCTTTATAATAAAGCTTATAGTTAGGAATGGATCAGGTGACCCTGAACCACCCCTTAGTTATGCTGCTATAGGCCTAGGCTGCTGGGGAGGGGGGGGGGTCCCATAATGCACTGTTTCTTTTCATTCACCTTATTTACTTTGTTTATACTTCACTCTGTATTTAATCATTAATTATTATTAATCTCTGTCACTCTTCCACAGCATGTCTTTTGTCCTGTCTCTCTCCCCTCAGCCCCAAACGATCACAGCAGATGATTGTCCCCCCCTGAGCCTGGTTCTGCCAGAGGTTTCTTCCTGTTAAAAGGGAGTTTTTCCTTCCCACTGTCGCCAAATGCTTGCTCAAAGGGGGTGTCATGGTCCTGAGCTGTGTGCCCAGGGTTTTGTGTTTAGTTTTGTTTCCCCTGAGTTTTGTTATTTCCTAGTTTGTTTTGGTTTTCTAGTTCCCTTTGTCCCTGTCTCCCCTGCATCTGTGGCCTTGTGTCTGTTTTGTCCTTTTGTCTTGACCCTGACCTCCTGTGTTTTCATATTGAGTTTTATTCCCAGTGTTGTGACTTCGTGTCTGTGTTCGAGTCCTCTGTGTTTAGTCTGCGTGTACCTTGTTTAGTCACTTTGTTTTATTTTGACAGTCTTGTGTTCCCTGTGCTTTGTGTTTAGTTTTGCTTCCCCTGTTATTAGTTTCATTTGCTTCACCTGCTGTGCCCTGCTGTTTCCTCTTGCCCTGATTACCTGATGTGTATTTAAGCCCTCAGTTTTCTTCTGTTCATTGTTGCGTTGTTGTCTTTGTACCTGCTGTATGTTTCGCCGTTCCTTGTGCTCCTTAGTTTTAGTTCTGGCTGCAGTCCAGCCCAGTTTATTTGTTTGCATAGTCCTCATTTTCAATAAAGTCCTTTACATTTATTTTTCACCTTTTCTGAGTCCTCCATTTGGGGTCCACCTTTTCCTGTCTGCCACAGCAACCATGACAGGGGGTCGTTTTGACTGTTGGGTTTTCTCTGTATTATTGTAGAGTCTTTACCCACAATACAAAGCACCGTGAGGCGACTGTTTGTTATGATTTGGCGGTATATAAATAAAATTGAATTGAATTGAATTAAAACCACTGGATGAAGCACCAACTGTGCCTGACATTGTCACAGGAATGCACACATATTAATATGGTGATGCAGAAAATGGTTTTATACTACTAATATACTTATATAATTTATACTTTATAGTTACTAGAACTGCATACTTACATATTGTCAAATTTTCCCAGACTTTGACCTGCAGCATTGTTTCTACAAACCATGAAAGGCAGGGTTCTGAGATATTTACTCTTCATACAGATGTGTGAACAATGAGAAAAATTGCAGAAAATCATACATCAGTAGTGCGAAACAGTTCTGCAGAAAGTCCCATCAGTCCATAGAACACAAGCAACTTGAAAATATTTGTATGTGCCAGCCAAATTTTCTAAACTAAATCCCAATTGGCCCTGAAGTATTTTTCACAATTTCCTATGGAACAAACAGAAATCAAAGCACCATGTTCTGTATGGCTACTATCAGTTTAAAGTTATGTTAACAAATCAGAATTATTGGGGAAAATCTGTAACATGTGAATAAAGAAAATCATCTGTGTCTGAGGTAGTGAACACAAACAACGTCTTTTGTTCCGTTTCTTCATATGATAAATATTTATTCCTACATACAAAGAAAACACACAGGCAAAAAGGCAATCACCTGGCTCAGCTCACATGGGCCCTAAAGCCTGCCAAAGACCAAAAGCTTGCATGAGAGTTGTAAAAGCTGCGGTGTATATGAGTTGTTCTCTAAAAGCCTTCACTGTCTGGGGTCTGATCCTTGATCTAAAAATAAAAGAGCCCGCAATATAAAGTTCTCACATTTGATTATATAACAGGATAGTGGCTCTGCAGGGAACAGTATGGAAGCTATATAGGAGGAGGGGTGACTGGGTTCATAGCGGAGTGACATACACCTGTTTTCTACATGCTGTATATGTGTGCACATGCACATAATTATGATTACATAAAGCTGAAAAAAGCCTAAATAGACAATAAAAAAGGAAATCAATCTATCTTTTTCTAAATATTTTATCCTGTTCGCGGTCATCCTATCTTATACGGAATACACAAACACACACACAGATCCCGACACATGCGCGCACACACTCATATGAAATGTTGAAAACCAAACAGTGCAGACATAGCCTGGAGGAGAGTTCAGCTGTGGTGCAGATGTGCTCCATAGAGCGGATAGATGGAGTACAACATACACACGTGCGCATATTCACATACACACTTGCACGCAATTACTTATCGGTGGAGATGAAGAGGCGGGTTTAAGATGAGGTGAAAGGTGGATAAGAGATAAGCATCACATAACCTCTTCAAACAGGTGAGATATTAAGACAGAGAATGAAAGAAACACAGGAAATATTCCTGAAAAACAGCTGCAGGGTCAGGAAGACCGAGTGAGAGGAAGCTGGAATGAAAGAGGAGAGGAATGGGGATGGCAGCGAGTGGAACTAAGACTCTGACATGCGATTCAGATTATGACTCGCTGCCATGAGCATCCTAAAAGGAGAAACCTGTGCGTCGATCCAAAAAAAAAAAAAAAAACTGGCTGTGTGTGGCTGGAGGCATCTGAGAGGGCATGAGTGTTCTGCACCACTGGGAGTGTGGTAAAAACGGTGCTCAAAACACGAACATTTTCATTTATAAAACACAATATCCCCCTAAAAGAAGGGACATTTCTTTCAGTCCTGGGGGGGGGGGTGTCAACTCACAACATTTACGCACTCAAACAAAACCTTACTCGCTTGTTGGACATTCCTGTTTCCACGCTGTGTTGGACAAAATCAATATGCAGCTCATTTTTAATAAATTGTTTGGAAAAGGCCAGCTGTTATTTGCAAACAGCGCACACACACAAATCAACATAAAATTCTTTTTTTTTTTCCATTTCTAATTACTTCTAATCTCGTGGTTTTTGTTTTTTAACTTTAAAAAAAAGTAATTGCTTAGGCACAACTCTTTCTAAACAAATGGTTTATGTTTTTGTTTCTGAGGTCTTAACGCACCACTGATAAACAGGTAACAGAAATTAGGCACAAACTCTCATACTGAAGCAATCAAAGTGAAGTAGTCTCTAAATTTGTTCCTAATAGGGGCCAGAGTGAGCTGTTACAGGGCCTGTTTCTAATCTGCAAGAAAACAAAACAAAACAAAAATTCCATTAAACTCCAAGCAAAAAGGAGGCTCCAGCATCCAGAGACGGACCACCAGCATCATGTGGACAGACAGGAAGTTATTATTAGTGTGCATCATAATAACAGACACCCACACTTCTTAGTCATATTATTGTTGTATCATCTGGGTTTCCATATTCTGCTAAGATAACCTCCTTAAGTATTTATCTCTGTTGGAGAGTGCTTCTTTGTAGTATTTCATCTGTTCCCATAGCATATTAAGGTCCAAATAATATCTTTTTTTTGTAAATAATGGGTCTCACTGACATAGCAGTTTCCCAAATCCTTCCATACCAGGAAAACTGCTGTTTTCACAATTTGTCATAAGAGTCCTCAGGTCCTCAGACTCATCTGCGCCCCTGAAGGGCATTAGGAAACCAGACAAAGACAAAGACGCCACACACATTTTGGATGGACCCCACTATCCCACAGATATAATCACCCCTGGAAGAGTCTCCACCAGTCTGTTTCCCATTTCAAACCTCAATGAATCCCATCCTTATCCTTTAAAAGCGCACAGACGCGCACACTCACCATGGCCTGAAGAGATGGTTGCACTATGTCGACTCAGTGGAAAATTTCAGAACCACAGAAACAAAGGCACTTTGGAAGAATAGAACTTTCACACCGGTCAGCCACAACACTAAAACCACCTGCCTAATATTGTGTTGCACCTCCACCTCATGCTAACAAAACAGGTCACTTCTGTTGGTGTCTTTTTTTTTTTCTCTTTGTTTTTTTGTGTTTTTTTTTTTGTCCTGATGGTAGTGGGGTGGGATCTCTGTGGATCAGGCTTGCTCCTGCAGGTGCTGGATCAGAATGGGATCTGGGGAGTGTGAACCAGTTCTTTGTCATGCTCCTTGAGTCTTTCCCTGAGCAGTTTTTGCAGTGTTATGGGGCGCAGGTGAGACCACTGCCATTGCAGAGCAACTCTGCATATATATACTGGCGTATAATTCAAGTACCTGGACCTTTAAAATATTTGATATAGAGTTCATAGATGTGGGCGAGCTCATGGATGTATTAAACTCCAGTTTATTTAGTTAGGTTGTATCTTAATCATGCATGTGATATGGAAATCAGTAAGTATTTAACCTTTAAAGACAGCTAACTGCTTTTTAATTTGAATCCAAAGTTTTAGAAATAGTCTACCAAGATGTTCATGTCAGATTCAAAGCCAAATGGCCCTGTTTTATGTAAATAAAAAAGCACCAAAACCTTTCAATGGCCATTAATGTTGGTTTTTTTGTTTGTTTGTTTTTTAAGAACAGTAAAGCCTGACCTTCCAATGGGTTGATCTATTTAAAGACAGTAGTAAGTCCTAAAGTGTTTTGCTCTTTCCTTTTCCATGCTGTACGTTGCAAAAAAGGAAAAGCATGTTTTTGTGTAAGCTGTAACATTCAGTCGTATGCCCTTGTTACAAAAATGATCTTGGCTGGAGCTGTCTGTTTCCAGTGTGGGTTCTGAGGATCAAAATGGAAACACATTGAAACATCGGTGCAGATCCAGCTCTCTTTGAGTTGTGTACATTCTTCATCTTCAGTGAGCTCTGCTGAATCAGAAAGACTTACATAACAAAGTTGCGAAACAAAAAGTCCCAGGGCAACAAAATGCTCCCAGTCGTCCTATTTGTGGTAGTTTTACCTCAAGTTCTTATAAAAAAAATAAATAAACTGTAAGCCTTTAACCTGTAAGAAAACTTTTAGATATTTTTTTGCATTTGATTACTGTGATCGTCCCTGAGTTTGCAGGATCTAGTCATGGTCTGGAAAAGGCCTGCATTGCCAGTTTGGCTCTGCATATTCAGCCAGAATTGAACAACAGCAACCTATTTTTTTCCTTTGCATGGTAGTGGTGGGAAGTCATTAATGTCCTCTGTATTTACAATTCAATTCACAAAGGAAGGAAGCCAGACTGACCACAAACTGTGCAACCCCAAAGTGGGACTGAATACAAGCATATCCTGCTCACATCTGAGTAAAATCAAAGGATGCAGTAGAAATTATTTTACCATAAACAGGGATTACAATGACACCAAACATTTTTATTCCATTGTCCAACAGGGTAATAATAGGAAATTAGGGAAAGGGTATAACCAAAACACACTTGATACTACTGAGAGAGCGTTTGGGTAATTATTGACATTGTTGCCCCTGACTCCCCATTGTTTGTTTACTTTTAGCTACGCTAATTACATGCATTACATTTCTATCAACTGGAGTTGTACTTTGTATTTAGTACTAACCTCCAGAGCTGAAAAATGAAGCTGCTGCAGAAGTGCCAACGCTGAAAAACAATCTCCATAGACGCCCATGATAAAATGCCTAACTTCAGCCATGAAAATTAACATTTACACCCTGTTACACAAAAAAAGTATTATTAGAGTATTATTAATGGAATTATTTGACTAATAATATGGCCTATTCAAGAAATCTGTGCTTCATTTCTGGTATTTTATTCATCTGCTACTTAATGCTCTAATTGACTAGTGGTAGTGGCCAAAATGCTGACACTACAGAGTCGAAAGCCAATGAGTGGCTTCACTGTTGCTACAGTCTATGGTGCTAATTAGCTAATTTGCACTCAATGTGGAGCCAGTTGAGGCAGTTATGCCTGTTAAATACTGACATGTCTGCATAATTTAGGAAGTTGAATTGGATTGGGCTGAACATTTTTTTAAATAATTTCACAAAGTGCATCTTTATCATCCATATATACAGGTCCTTGCGAAAGTATTCGGCCCCCTTGAACTTTCCAACCTTTTGCCACATTTCAGGCTTCAAACGTAAAGATATACAATTTGAATTTTTTGTGAAGAATCAACAACAAGTGGGACACAATCGTGAAGTGGAATGAAATTTATTGGATGTGTCAAACTTTTTTTAACAAATAAAAAACTGAAAAGTGGGGCGTGCAATATTATTCGGCCCCTTTACTTTCAGTGCAGCAAACTCAGTCCAGAAGTTCAGTGAGGATCTCTGAATGATCCAATGTTGTCCCAAATGACTGATGATGATAAATAGGATCCACCTGTGTGTAATCAAGTCTCCGTATAAATGCACCTGCTCTGTGATAGTCTCAGGGTTCTGTTCCAAGTGCAGAGAGCATCATGAAGACCAAGGAACACACCAGGCAGGTCCGAGATACTGTTGTGGAGAAGTTTAAAGCCGGATTTGGATACAAAAAGATTTCCCAAGCTTTAAACATCTCAAGGAGCACTGTGCAAGCAATCATATTGAAATGGAAGGAGTATCAGACCACTGCAAATCTACCAAGACCCGGCCGTCCCTCTAAACTTTCATCTCAAACAAGGAGAAGACTGATCAGAGATGCAGCCAAGAGGCCCATGATCACTCTGGATGAACTGCAGAGATCTACAGCTGAGGTGGGAGAGTCTGTCCACAGGACAACAATCAGTCGTACACTGCACAAATCTGGCCTTTATGGAAGAGTGGCAAGAAGAAAGCCATTTCTCAAAGATATCCATTAAAAAAAAGTCTCGTTTAAAGTTTGCCACAAGCCACCTGGGAGACACACCAAACATGTGGAAGAAGGTGCTCTGGTCAGATGAAACCAAAATCGAACTGTTTGGCCACAATGCAAAACAGTATGTTTGGCATAAAAGCAACACAGCTCATCACCCTGAACACACCATCCCCACTGTCAAACATGGTGGTGGCAGCATCATGGTTTGGGCCTGCTTTTCGTCAGCAGGGACAGGGAAGATGGTCAAAATTGATGGGAAGATGGATGGGGCCAAATACAGGACCATTCTGGAAGAAAACCTGTTGGAGTCTGCAAGAGACCTGAGACTGGGACGGAGATTTATCTTCCAACGAGACAATGATCCAAAACATAAAGCCAAATCTACAATGGAATGGTTCACAAATAAACGTATCCAGGTGTTGGAATGGCCAAGTCAAAGTCCAGACCTGAATCCAATCGAGAATCTGTGGAAAGAGCTGAAGACTGCTGTTCACAAACGCTCTCCATCCAACCTCACTGAGCTCGAGCTGTTTTGCAAGGAAGAATGGGCGAGAATTTCAGTCTCTCGATGTCCAAAACTGATAGAGACATACCCCAAGAGACTTGCAGCTGTAATTGCAGCAGAAGGTGGCGCTACAAAGTATTAATGCAAGGGGGCCAAATAATATTGCACGCCCCACTTTTCAGTTTTTTATTTGTTAAAGTTTGACACATCCAATAAATTTCATTCCACTTCACGATTGTGTCCCACTTGTTGTTGATTCTTCACAAAAAATTAAAATTTTATATCTTTATGTTTGAAGCCTGAAATGTGGCAAAAGGTTGAAAAGTTCAAGGGAGCCGAATACTTTCGCAAGGCACTGTGCTTGTCTCTTTCATTTCTCTTTAGTCTCTATAACATGTGGATAATCAGGTCTGGGCACACAGCAGGAGACAGGGAGTTTATTTTCACTACTGAGAACACTCAGTTTGTTGTAGTTGAGGAGTAAAGTGTAAAGGAGACGGGATGATCTCTCATCGCTGTAAATTCACCGAACAGCTAGCTGGCAATTTAAAGAGTGTTTAGCATCCAGCCAGCATTCTCACATGCACCTCGGTCAGGTAAGGTTTAGGAAAGCTCAGGGCTACAGCGTACATGTGAAGATGACTGATGAGAAACCACATTTCACTTCTGGTGAAAAACATCTTCTGATTCTGACAACATGTCATACAACACTTCTGATAAACCTTCATTCTGGACCTAAGTACTGCCTCCTACAGCTGCTTATACAGCTGTAGACTCTTTTGTTGTTGCTGTTGACAAAGTAAGTCAGATTGTGTTGTACTGCCCATTGTGCAGTAACTATGAATGACTTAATAGTAAGCACAGATTGATAAGAATCTGTGCTGCAATAAATTGTAAAATAGTTCGCAGATTTTCCTTTAGGACCTAATTTGAGTGACTGTGTGTTGAGTCTGGACTTGTTTTAAGGTTTTATTTTGGTTTTTCTTATTATTCTGTTTTTTATGCATGGGATTTATCCAAACAAAACCATTTGAATGTGTAGACATGATGTCACAAAGAATGAAATGGTAACACGGTGCAAATTTTGTCTGGCTAAATGTTTTCATCTATGACCCTCAAGGCGAGCATAAGGAGTACCACTGAAACTGCCTGTTACCGCTCCCATGTACAATAAAGGAAAAGTCCGCCCTTTGTCATGCCCACTGGTGAGGAAACAAATATAAAATAAAAGTTCAAAGTGTTCTGCAGACCAAAACAAACATATGGGATCAGATTAGCATATGAATGATTTTTTTCAGGTTTTGATTGGGAACCTTCCATATTAGTGTTGACATTTGAAAGGTACAATCCACAAAATATATCAGCGGCGGGGGGTGGGGGGAATAGGCTAAAAGTGGAGTCTCTCCAATTAGAAAATAGAAAACACATGTATTACAGCAAAGTTGCCAATATGTTGTAAGTCTACAGACTTCAAGAATGAAAGCTCACATGACTGCTGTGCTACACATGTGCTGCCCATAATCACAAGGCTGAAAATTCATGTGTGTTTGCACCCCTATACACACAAATCCACACACATTTATTTGTACCCCTTTGGATCCCATGCCATGATTAGCACCAGCTCAGCTTCTCTGGGGAGTTCAGCAGGTAGGGCAAATTCTCTTTAAGGGCCAGCCACTAAAATCTCCGGGGCTTTGCAGCGCATCATTGGCCCAGCGCTTCAAAACACAACCCAAATCCTGGAGATCACCCTGAGAGGGAACATCTGTGGACTGGGACAGGCTGCAGATAAGAACATACTCAGACACATTGTGTGTGTGTGTATGTGTGTGTGTGTGTGTAGGCGTGCATGTGTTTGCATGTCACTAGCACATAGTGGCTGTGTGTAGTTAAAGGAATAAATGGGTATGTCATGATTTATATGAAACAGTTTTAAAGTTCATGTGCACTGTATAAGCCCTCATTACTAGGATACCCTTAATCTTGACCATGATGCAGTTTTAGTTGTCCTTAAACAGGTGGCAGGTTACAGAATGCACACATCCTCTTTGTGAGTTTGGTATAAAGACTTGGAAAACACACTTTGTGCAAAGGCTGCAACTTCCCACTTCTCCCAGCTCCAACAGCAAGAATAGGCAAACTGTAAAAATTCACACACAGTGCAAATACTTGATTACTGTGCACGTTGTACGGTCAATGTCCACAAATCCACATCCACATCTCCCACACACGCTGCGTTTGGGGCCAACAGTAACTCGGGCAGCTTAAGCAGACTCAGTCTATTTGTTCCCATCAGGTGCGATGACTGGCGGGCTGAGGGGTTAAATCCCAAACGCCACTCTAAACAGAAAATGGGCGTATATTTAAACAGGTCACTGCCAACTAGCCAAGGAAAGCAGGTCTCAGTAGCCACTTCAGCAAACAGCTCAATTAAAAAGGATTTACCACTGATTTCTGGGTTAAAGTTACAGTGGAAATATTTGGAGAAAGGGTTGCTATCAACATGAATTACCACTGACATGTTTGCATGTTTCAAAAAAAAAAAACAAAAAAAAGAAGGAACGCAAGCTAAACTTCGGGATATTTAAGAAAAACAATATAGCAAGAATTGGAGAAATACAGAGAATCAAAGAAAGGCATGGTTAAGGTGAAACTGTGGTGCTGATTTTATGAGGGGGGCCAAAGACTTCCTTGATATGCGTTTCTCACCGGGGAGCATGTTGAAGGCTGAGTATGCGCTAGCATGTGGTTTTTCCAAGGCCAAGTTGATCCAGGCTGGCCCATCTCTTTCTCATAGATACACTGAGTTATACACCACTTCTCAGAGGGAGGGAGAGGCAGGGTTTTCCTGTTCATGTGGAAAAAAGGGAGGGAAGAATGAGTGGAGGTAACCTTAGCCGCCGAGGTGGCCCTCTGGTAGGGCCCAAATTCTGCTATTCTCCTTCCTGAATGTCTCAGCCCCTCTCACTTTTACAGACGCATACGAGCGAACTGAACACATGGGGCGAGGCACCGTGTGTGGATGTTGGTTGGTAGGGTGGGCTCTGTACACTGCTAAAGCCTCTCCCCGTTTTTGACCACAGTTAGGGTACTTGCCAGTGGGTGTCTGGTTAAGAAAATAAAGCAGTGCGTTGGCCACGTCCAGACTCGTATATAAAGCATATGTCTGAAAACACAGGAATCCAAATTCCAAAGGCAGGAATTTAGCAGAGCTCTTTAGTTCTACTTCACTGCAGCATTGAGTGCTTTCGATCCAAAGTGTGATTATCTCCCTAAGAAATTGTTTGAGAAAAACATGGTTAAAGAGCCTGATTTGCAGCATTGTGGAGTATTGGATTTAACTATGACTGTCAGACTCAGGGTTATTTGTCTCTGTCCGTATCTGGTGTACACTTTCTTTCTGCTCTCTCCATCATCGTGTCTTGCTCTTTCCTTTTCGCCCCATCTTTCCCTTTCTCCCTTTCTCTCCCTCTCTGGGACACTGTGCAGGCAGCCCTCTGTATTACTGCTCAGGTCCCAAAGAGGGCTGGCTGAAGAGGGACGTGGATTCCATGAAGCGCTCAACTTTATAAACGTCTCCCAATCCACATTCGGCACCTGGGTAAATATTATCCCAGCAATGCTGTGTTGACATCCTCAGAACACATTGACTGTATGTGACTACAAATTTTCCATTTTGATCAGTGCTGTGCTGCTTACTGTGTTTATCAGAGGACACATGCAGTAATGATAACAGTAGCAAATTAACCAGCTGAATTTCATAGTAATTTTTCACAAACAAAAGCATCAGATTTCTGAGAGAGGCCATCAATGAAGTTTTCAAATCTGGCTATCATAATGCGAAGGTTATTAATTAAGTTAGACTGGCACTGCAAGATTCACAGTTCAAAATATCTCTTATTTATCTTATACTGGGCCTTAGTGCAGCCCCTCAGTTCACCCACTGTCTAAAACAAGTTCTTTTCCCTTTCAGGTCAACTCTGTTTTCATTGGCTGTAAATAGGCAATTTGAATAGCAGGAGGGTGGGACTACTCACATACAGAGCTATGTGCCTGAGATAGCCATATTAAGGATTTCTGCCCCCACTGACATCAGACAGAGCCAGTAGGTCTTACAGTTCAGCTCAGTCTGAAGCCTGAGATTTGACTCATACTCATACTGTTGTACTGATCTTATTATCTGCAACTCTGGCCATGGCTAATATGAACATCCAACACCATAACAGTATTTACACTACATGAAAAGCATAAGTCTCCTTTAACTATTTTTTTTTTAATTGAATAACTGTGTTTGTTCCATATCAGAAACCTGAGCTGATGCTTCTATAGTAGTTTAGAGTTGAAATTATGACAGGAAAAAATGTCAGATCTGCATGTTTGGCTACTAAGCATGCATATTTTACTAATAATTTTTCAGGGGGGATTACTGTACATCTGTTAAGTGGGTCATGTTTATGGGCTACATTTATGTAACCTAAGAAACGAAAGTTACTAGTTAAATGTAGTTACTATATTACAGCAGCTGAATACACCATTCAGCCCATGCTTGACACGGTTGCTCTTGTATCTGAAAAAGGCATATCTTCTAAGCTCTTTAAAAGATGAAAAGCTCTCTTAGACACTCAAGAAACACCACTTTGGTACACTGAGAACTGGCGTGCTGTGTTTAGTTGCAGCTGCTAGGCTGAGACTGGACAATTGCCCCTGTCTGGAGCAGTTTTTCCAGTCACACACAGCATATTGTGTTTGTGAAATAAGTAGCTATTTTGAACTGAATTGGGGGGGAAACACATCTGGGGCAAAACCTCAAAAGTCTTTTTTTTTTATGTGACTGAGACAGTTTATTTGAGTTAGAAACAGTGCTCTGGTATGAACCTCACTGACCACAAATACCAAAACTACAAATGATCAGAGAGAAGTTTGTGAGGATGAGGAAGACAGGAGGGTATGGTATCTTATGGGTAACAGTACTTGTATCTGTACGATGTCTGTTCTAATTATCACAGTACCTTATTTTGAATGGTTCCAATGATGTAACGGATTAGTGACAGCACATTAAAACTTAAATTACCATTTAATAAAGAACCGTTCATGAGACCCAAACAACTGCAACAGAAGTATGTGACAACTTTGGCCCCAGAAACTCTCCCCTCCACTTGGAACAAATTCTGTTCAATCTCTGCGTAAAAGAATGTGTTGCATTTTTAAGTACAGCCACAGTCAGGTTTTTTAGGATTTTATGATGAGAATGTGTTAACTCGGAGGCAGACTGTGCTGTTAATCACTCCAGGCTTGCTGAGGAAGCAAGCCAGTGGTGGTTATGGACAAATAGAAAGGAAGGAGGAATGAAAGAGGAAAGTCTTATATCATTTTAAATGAGAACAATATTCCTTGATTTTTAAAGAATCTATAATTAAAGTGGTTAATAAATTAATAGCATGTCATTGGCTTGCAAATCAGATGCATTAGCATCAATCCAAGCCTGATTTTAAACCTCACATGAAGTCAACACGTCTTTGTCTAGATTTAAATTGATCAATAAAAATTGTCCTTTTAGTTCAATCACAAAGCGAGGCTCAGAAGTCTAACATGCTCATTTTTAATGGGCTTTGGCAGTTCAGAACAAAAAGCGCTCGAGTTACCGCAGCTGCACTCTGCACGGATCAATTTGGGAAACCAATTTGGAAGGATGGATCCAAGATAGAGATGGGATCCAGTGGACTCGATGTGACCTGGACTACCTCAGCCAGTGCACACTGACAGTGATGGAGAAGAAAAACAAAGGGCCAAAGGGAAGGAGGGAGGGAGAAGAATCGCAGAGGAAATGAATATCTTACAGTAACACATGGTGTGAAAGAAATGTCTTTCTCGCTGACCTCCTTGTGTTTTTCATTCCTCGCCTCTGCCCCCTCCCTCAGCCATCCTCCTCCAGCCCTCGCTTGTGCTCCATGCCGATTGAAATATGCAAGCATAATAGTCTGGGAAATAGGATCAAGAGGTTTATGAAAAAAAGTGTGTTTGGGTTGGGGCTGCTATGCAGTGGTAAGTACTATCTTCGATCAGCAAAACAGATTCGCGCACTGAAGGTAAATTGAAATTATCACACTGCAACCACAGAGCCACAAAGAGAAAATGATGCAGAGATGCCGAGTGTGTAACAGATGAGAATAAAGGAGAATACTGAAGATTGGAAAATTAATCAATGGTTTAGACTTGAATGACTTAATGGGCAGAGGGCAGTTTTATTCATTGCAGGCCTCATAAGCTTGAAGGAGCTAGCCAAACTTTAACTGCTAGCTTGCCTGACAGATGATATTTATGATAACATGAAACATGCTACTCAAAAAATATTCATACAGCCACGTTTTTCAGACAAAAGAGGGTCATGTGGCAACAAATATAGCAGAATCCCCAGTCTGGCAAAGTTGCTTACTTTAGCGAATGTTACTAATGATCTTCTCATAGCTTAAGACAGTGGATTCCTCTGTGTGCTTGGACTGCTAGCTCAAAGAGTAGTGTTCAATACCACTGATCACAACATTTTACTACAGAGACTGGAATACATCATTGGGATTAAAGGAAATGAAGGAAGACATGCTTTTTTGGCTGTAGGTGTGAATGGTAATCTGTCTGTATGTGTTAGCCCTGCGATGGATGGGTGACCTTTTCAGAGTTGTAACAATTTCCACAGGAGAAGGATCAAAATGCTGGACACCAGGAAGCAGAAAAAGATTCCAAAATTCCTAATCTTTAATCCAGAAATAGGCGGAAGTCATACACAGGGAATCAGATCAGACAGCATGGCAAACATTTCAAATGAGACGTAGGAAAAAGGCTAAGTCTATGAAACAGTGCAGATGTCACACACAAGAAGATAGTTAAAAACATTACAAACAAAAAGACACAGTGAACACTAGGAGCACTGGAAAGCTTGACTGCAAGAAGAAAAGTGAGGACTGCAAAGCAGGAGGCATATAAGGAGACCATAATGACTTATCTGGAAACAGGTGAGTCACCAAAAGGTGGGACACAGAAACTACAGTTGAAGTACAATTAACTGAAACACACTTTACACATCATGCATGCTTCTCTTATGCTACAGTTACTATAGGGAAAACAGTAGTTGGAGACCACAGAACAACCAAAATTATTGGGGACCTGTGCAATGAACTTGCAGTCTCAACGTCTGTGAAATGGCTGTTTAGAACATGGGATAAGGTCTGCAACCACTTGCAATCAGCTGCCGTCTTCAAAGCAACTTTGGTGCATCAAGACAGCAATAGAACAGCAATAAGATGAAGACAGTCAGCTATCAGTTTGCGATTGAATGGGGTCAAGTTGGCAATTACATGCCATCTGTTTGTGATAATACAGTAATTAAGTGTGATAAACTGGTGACCATGGCAAATCTGTTGCTGTCTACATACAGAGAAATTTACATCAAACATAATTTCACATTCAGTCAAGCCAGAACCTCATTTGAAACTGTGACAGTTGCCGTGGGACAGATGCTGCAGGACAGCGATTTAACTGCAAAATGACATAGGCGCCCAGCAGTCTTGCTTATATTTAGGAATATAACCAGAATACAACCAGTTGGCAACCAGCTAGGTCGAGTCACCTATTGCAAAGAGCCGCGTCACAGATGAGTTGCGTTCAAAAGTGTAGACTGAGTCACACTGATTGCAGCATGTTTGCAATCTGTCTGCATTTATAAATCAGGTTTGCAATTATTTGCGAACCTTTGCCAATCAGTCTAAGAGTGATTGCACTCAGACCGCAATCATTTGGAGACAGATTACCTCCCATCAGGCAATCATCTTGTGAGTGCAACGCCATCAATCTCTGGGTGAGCCGTTGGTCGCCACAACCACTTGCAGTTAATCATTGGAAAAAAATGCACTGCAATCACTGGACAACCACCAATTTTTCCTAGTCACAAGGAGGTCGCCGCCCTATTTTTATTCTAGTGTGACTGAGCAGTTAGTCAATATTAGTTGAAAACACTGCATACATTTCCATACCTGTGCAGATGATATCAGTTACTGGTATCACTGGTTAAATAAGAGGCACAGAGGTCTTGGTGAGCTGAAAATTTCTACTTCTAAATTCAGACAAAACTGAAGCTATTGTATTTGGGCCTAAAAATCTCAGAAACAAGGCATCTAGCCAAATATTTACCCCTGATTACAACTGCATGTAGTACCACTGTGAGAAACTTTGGAGTCATTTTTAAGCCACACATTTAACAACTCTCTTGGACTGCCTTCTTTCTTCTGTGCAATATCGTCAAAATTAGAAGCATCCTTGCTCAAAGCTGATGCTGGGAAACTATTCAATGCATTTGTTACTTCTAGGCTGGACTATTTCTTATTTCCAATTATCATACCATACTTAAAACACCCCTGAAAAGCCTCCAGTGCAAAACTAATAGGATGCAACAGATAAACATCAGTTAATGCCATGGGTAAATGTTATTTGCTAACGGCAAGGTCAGTATCAGTTTAAACAAACATGCTCAAACAACCTGAAGGATCTTGGGATCCTAGCTATCCCAAGATCCTTCACAGCTTTAGATGTTCTCTACAGTTTCACCTCAAAATCTGTCTTAGGTAACAAAGATAGAAGGATGATGGAGCATCTCCCCTCTTCAGCATTACAGCTTTGTCTGCCTTCACTCACCCAGGAGGATAATAGACACCAATTATCTTGCACCACTGATTTTGTAATTGCTTTATAGGGATCACTGCAACACACAGATTCCCATCAATGCTTGTCAAGAGAAGCCAATCAGATCCCTAAATTAGACTGAAATTATACACCTATCAGGGACTAATTGCTGAATTGCTAAACTTACAAAATCTTCTTTCCAAAACCAACAAATGTGGTTCATAAGTGATAGTAACATCCTTGATGGTCTTGATAATGTCTAGCTTGTTATGATTATATCTTCTGATCATAGTATCATATTATCCCAGCAGAGTACTTCATTCTCAGATTGCAGCTTACTTTGGGTCCCAGAATTTACAAGTAAGCCAAAGCCTTCCACTATCAGGGCCCTTTCCTGTAAAACCAGCTCACAGTTTGGGTTCAGGAGACAGACACCCTAAAGGTAGGCTTAAAAGTTTCCTTTTTGATAAAGTGTGTGGTTAGGGTTGGGTCAGGTGATGATGAACCATCCCTTTGTTATGCTGCTATAGGCTCAGGCTGCTGGGGGACTTCTTGTGATTCACTGAGCGATTCATCTCCACTTGCCTCTTTTCACGCCTCATGTGTTTTTATACCACTGCTGAATGTCAGTAACTTTTGCCCTCTCTCTCCCATAGTTCATTAGTCCTTGTCTGTCTATGCTCTTCTTTTTTCTCTTTCTCCTTACCCCGCAACTGGTCGGGGCAGATGCCTTCGCCTCCCTGAGCCTGGTTCTACTGGAGGCCTTTTCATGCTGAGTTCTTCTTCCCCACAGTCACCAAGGGGGGATCATAAGGGATCGTCAGATTGTTGGGTTTTCTCTCTAATACTGTAGGTTTTCTAACTTGCGATATAAAATGCCTTGAAGGAACTGTTGTTGTAAATTGGCACTATACAAATGAAACTGAAATGATTTGAAACTTGTCCTAAAGTTTAGCTGCAATGGAAAACAACTACAAAGCTACAGTTTCTGAACTTTACTTAGTTTAGATTCAATCAAAACTCTATTCATGATGCCCGATGGGATATCTGTTTGTGAATGGAATCAAAATTCAACGAGCACCCCCAATCAGGGGCTATTGTTAGGTAAATCAGGCAGAGATTGACTGACCAAAGTTGGCCTCAGATGACGACTTACATTTCCTATGCCCGGTAGACAGGTCACACAACTGCAACCTACTTCCTCTTCCTACAGGCATGGACATCCTTCCCACTTCAGTCTCTGGGTGTCCTAAAACGGAAACATCAGACAGGAAGCACTGTTAACATCCTGCAGTCCCCCAACATAAAGTTGTGTTTATTGGCATTTAGAAATGTTATTAGTGCAAGCCTGCTAAGACATGTATCAAATGGTGTGAGGTATTTGATCGCAAGCGATTTGATACTAGGTTTATATAGACTGTATGTGTGCGTACCTAGACACACAGAAAAGTGAAGTTGCTTGGCCTTTAGGACACCAGTAGTAGGGGTGGGTCCATAGGTGGTGTGATGTGACTCTACACACATCACACCACCACATCATTTTGCTTTTGACCATGTCACTCACTTCCATTAGTGGCCAAAATGTGAGAATGGAAACATCAGATGGAGTTTTCCAAGCATGTTAATTCTTGCTTCTATTTTAAGATACAGTGTACCTTTTTAAAATGAGGGTACACAAGTCTATAAAGAGGTGCTAATGAATGAATCACATTTCATGGAACCCTCCACTACCTCTGTCATTCTTTCCTTGCTGCGTCCACACCTTGCACCACTGACTACTGACTACAGTAATCCTGTTATTTTCATCACTGCAGCAATAAATAATAATCACAGATCATGCTAGCTTTCTCTTATCACCGTGTTACATTTTGACAACCCCTTTACCAATCCATCTGTCACTCTTTCCATCACCAGTCCCACACTCTTCCCTGTTTAACTATTTCTGGGCTCTGTACAGCAATCACACAAGTGCTCTGTGGTTTAAGCAGATGAATGTGTCTTCTAGGCAGTGTCTGTTTTCCATTTGTGTTTACTCTATAAAAATCCTCTGACTAAAGTTGCTTGATGTAATTCATCATAAGTTGAGCAATACTCTGCAAAGTGAAAAGTGTTTTTAAAAAAAAGGAAAATCTCTTAAAGGTGAAAAAAAAAAACTTTCTAGAAAACATTTTAAATGGTTTGTAACATTATAAGGTATATGTGAAGAGTTTGCATTGAAGTTATAATGTGCTAAAACAACTAGCACAGTTCTTAAAAGGGTCCAGTGTTTAGGGTTTAAGGGACTAAATTAGATCCAAATGTTTCATGTCTTTACCCATAAAAACAAAAATCTTAACTGGTTTAGATTTGGCCAAACTTCCCTTCAAGGTCATGTTTTCGTCCACCTATGAACCACTTCCAGTTCCGCTGCTATTTTTAGATTACTCCATTGAAGTCCTTTTTTACTACTTGCTCTTGAACATTTGCAGTTTCACCATAAATCTCAAACTTCTGTATCTAAATAAACCAACTTTTATTTCAGTAATCCTTTTTGCTTATGCGAGCTACACCGCCGCCAAGACCAAGTGGAAGAGTCCCACAAACCCAAAGACAGCGCTTAAGGTGAGTGGTATAACAAGGAGCCCAAATCATCTTTTTCTCCTTGTTTTTTAATCATTATCAGTTTTGAGGATATTCAGAGCAAAACAGCCAAGCTGGTTGTAATCTGCGACCTCACCAGTAGATGCTACTAAATTCTACACACTATTCTTAAGGAGTTGTAGCCTCTGGGTGCACTGGGCTCTATACAAAATGTATATTATTTTGAGCACAAAGGTGTTGAGAGGAGCCTCATGTGTCACAAGGAGCACTGTGTTAGTATTTTGGCCAGTAGAGGTGGGTCAGGGGTTACTGAGGTGTGAAGAAGATGAGGGAAATGAAACTGACAGCAGCTTGTTGTTGCATAATTACAGCTATGTTCAACCCCAGATTTCTTCCAAACACATTCACCCACCAGAATTATTATTTTATGTAGGTTTTTTTTTCCCTCTCTTCACCGTTGTGTGCCAATCTCAGTTATATTCTCCACCGACATGTTTTCTCAGTCAGTGTTATTGCTAATATGGTTAGAGCTGGAAAACCAAACAAAGCCTGACACAGCACTCAATCACCTGGTCTGATGATGTCATAAGTATCCCACTATGACTGTGGTCCCACCTTCCTCCCAGCACATGTCAGAGGTTGGTGAGCCATGTGCAGGTGTGTGTGTGTGTGTGTGTGTGTGTGTGCAATCTGTGACATTTTTGGGGGGCTGAGTAGTGACAGGACTAGTTTTTAAGTCTGTCTCCCCCCTTCACAAGTTGTAAAGTTGCCCCAGATCATGCTGTTCCGGAGCTGGATGTGAATAGGGGTTATGTCTCTGAACAGTCCACTCTTTGAGCTCCCATTGCCAGGTTCCCCCCTTGCAGATCAAACCATTCATGGTGGAAGTGTCGTCATCGGACTGATTGGTGCTCCTGGCCTAACATGTTAGAGTACATTTTGCTGTTCATCAATCAAATCTAGCTTTCCATTACAACCAAGTAGACCTGAAATTTGGTATTTCCGCTTAGTCTTCTCAGTAGCTGAGCTGAGTATATAGACTGTGCTGCATTCATATTCCACTGACAAGTTCAGCACTTTCAGTTTTTTACAGATTCTTATAGCCTTAAAGCCTTACGGAGCTGCCAGTAACAGCTATACTTTGGCCAGCACTTGAGTGCAAAGATGCTGATGTGTGTGGGTAATGTTTACCATCAAGACAAAAATGCTCCATTGACATATTAAAGCGGTAGTCGTGTAATTAAAGCATTGATTTGTGGTGATCATCTTTTCTGCTTAGGAAAAAATTCTGGATTCCCTGTCACGCAGAGAAAGCCATGATCTAGTTACTCATGCCAGATAACCGGACTGCTTGAAAGAAAGTGTCATCACTTTCGTCTTGGACAATCCATGTCCTAATTTTTCTCACAGCGTCATCTATTTGCACTCATTCACATCTGCCAAGAACCAGATAAAACCAGAGAAAGGGGGAGAGAGAAAAGAGGAAGAGGAAAATTTTTGAATGTTGGATGCCCCCTCACAGCTAGAGTCATGCTTTTGCTGTCCAAAGCACATCTCTGAGGACATCCAGGTCTCATTCACTCAGCCCCACTGACTTTTATGTCCACTGAAAATGTCTCCATGCTGCGCACTGTATACTGAGTGCAAAAGAAACCAAATGTGGTATTCTGAAAACAGATTGTTTTTGCGATTATGTTACATTGCCCTTTGTTTCTGTGGAATACAATTTTGGTTTCAGTTAGTATGGTTGAATTTCTAAATCAAAGCAACACTTTGATAGAATTAAAGGAGGGGAAATAGGAAATAATTATATGGTCTCAGAACATATTAGCAAACATAATAGGTTGATGGTTACAATGGAAACCACAATGTGCTCAAATGATGGTGGCTGGAAATACTAACAAACACAGAGAGAATCTCAGTTGGTGACAATCAACTGCCCGCTGTTTACTGAAAACAATGAAACCCCTCTGCGGACACAAGGCCGGCTTCTGGTTTAGTCTGTCTGGAGAGAAAACGTTTAATGGCTCCATGTGGGGTTGCTTGGTGTTTAATGTGTGGTTGTAACATCGCCTCAGAGATCAGAATATGTTTGACTTTTTTTTTTCTTTTCCTGTTTCAAAGCATATGATGTTCTTTTAATCGGATAACTGATGTGGATTCTGACAGTTGGGGGTCCAGACGCCGAACTAGAGCACGAGAGGCCCGGAAACCATTCAACAAAATGCTACACAGCTTTGGAGAACGCCCTCCCTTCTTACTCGCTCCATCCGTCCCTTTGGAGCAGGACCTTGTGGGTAAGATTTACAGTAGATCTGTACGCCACTGAACCCAACTTTGGCCAGCTAATTGGAAAAAGGTTTGCACATTATGTGGCCCACAGAGGGTCCTTTCAGCACCTCCACATTGAATGAGTCAGGAAATCACAAAGGACGGCACACAGGTGAAGCAGACGTACATATGAGTGTGTAAGTATATATCCTCTACAGTATGCATGCATGCATGCATGCACACAAAAACATCACGTTTTCAAAACCATAAAAATTAAGAGCTTTTGGCACGCTGCTCACATTACTGAATGACATAAACAAGAAAAGGAGAAAGTTGAACTTTAAGTTACATATGTTTGGCACGAACATTGCCGTTGGAGAATGCACTGACAGCATCCCAAATATATGTATGCGTGTGTTGTATTTGAAGGAAAATAAATACAGGCAGGTATACATGTTGCAATACAACTCATCTCCTATACTGAAAACACTGTGTACTTACGGACTGAATGTGTGAGGGCTGCATCTTTCTCAGGCAATTTTAATTCTACTGTGTTTCTAATCTCATTTTACCTCTGATCTCCATTATGGATCAGTGAAGGGGCACCCTCTGTAAATACGGCCCATTGCATAAGTCTCTCATCACTCCGAGGCCTTTGTGTCTCTGCCCAGCAGGCGATCAAGAGGTCTTCAACTTGGCAACAATAGAAAGACTTTGAAGACTTTACAGTTGGGAAGACACACCATGACCGACTCCAGCAGTAATGGGACTGAGAAACATTACACCTGATGAAAATAATACCAATAGTGACAATGAGAACAATAGTCTGGTCTTGTCATTTATGACAACAGGTTGATGTCCCAAAATGATTATTATACCTTAGTATAAGTTACAATTTAATTTACCATAAATGGGAACATAAATATTATATAACTATTATTAGATACACTAGGAGAAATGTGGAAAGGTCCTCCACCTTGTTCCTAAATACAAGCTGTTTTTCAAAATTATTCTTTTTAAAAAGATGACAGCAACGTTCCAAAACATTTTGGACAGTGGCATGTTTACAAATGTGTTGCATTAGCTCTTCTTTGAACAACACTCTAAGCTAATGGAAACTAATGAGACTAAGTGCTGGTCCGTGACCATTAGGCAAGGGGAAAAATCAGTATTCCCCAACCAGTTGCTAGAGGTTGCTGGTGACTGATTGCAGTTGCTTGGAACATGATTGTTTAAGTCCTAGTCACACAGGCCTACAGTCTATTCCCCAACTGCTAGGCAAAAACTTCCTTGTGATTGCTTTGGTTGCTAGCAGTAGTAGTTGCTGAAGTCATAGACTGAATAGAAGTAAAGAAACTGGCCTGCTACTATCCAAGCTAACCAGAAATTGAAATTGTTTTTGCTTTCAAAGTAAAAGCTGCATCTTTGGAAACATGAAGGCTGCAACGCTGAGGTGCCACTTTTACTCTGAAGATGAACCTTCTCCAAACTTGAAGAAGTGTTGCACTTTTTCAAGTTGTACTACCGCTAGGCTAGTAGTTAGCGAGTATTTGCAAACAACTAAGCTATGTTCAAAGATGAACGTAACTTCTGGGTAGCAAAAATGAAGCCAATGTGGAAGCGCCTTAAACCTGCATTCTACCTGAAAGCCCCCAGATGGTGATAGCTATAGTGCAAAAAGACTTTTGATCCTATAGAAGTCTACTTTCGTGCTGAGTTTATGGACTCATTATGAGTTTATGGATTCATTCAAAACAGCCTTAATCTATTTTTCATACTGATTAAAAGATTAAGGCTGTTTTGTAAATCTTCATCATACTTTGATTCAAAAAGGAGAAATATCCATGGTACAAGGTCTTACAATCCGACCCATCCCTCCCTGTCACATCTGGTTTTCTGAAACCAAGATGGTTAGCAGGGAAAACTCTAATCTCAAGACTTCAAAACAGGGCTTCAGAAACCAATGAATGACATACCAGTAGCCACGTCCGTCTTTTATACTGTCTGTGGCTGGGTCAAAATGTAACCGTGTCCTGTCTTTTTGTGAATACATTTAATGACATTTTATTATTCCTTAGCTGAAATGACAAAATGCCAACATTCTAAACTAAGATAGTGACCATGATAAATATTGCGTGTTGTACAGTAATATATTAGCAAGCAATTGTAGTGAGCATGTTAGTATCCTTGGGTTAGCATTTAGCTCATTGTACTTAGCCTTATAAAGCTGCTAAGGTAGGTGGGTAGTCATTTCCCAAAAAAGCCAAGTTTACTGTTATAAAGGAAGATTAAAGAAATGAACTGAAGTGTTCATGGCAGACATTTGCAAACAATACTAACCATACAGCAACAAGCTGTGAAATAACAGGTATGTGTAACATTTTCAGCACAAAACATGAAGAAACACTAGTCTTACATAATCATTTACAATAAAAAACATATACATAGCTTACTTACCCGTTTGCTTGCATTTAAGCCTACAAAAGCAATATAAATGTGCTGACTTATGTTGACTATGAAGGCCATGTTTTGTTTTGTTTTGTTTTTTTAAGTATGAAATGAATGGAATCATGCTGGCTGTAATTAGTTCAAGAAGGCCTGAAACTTAACATGGACATATGACACATCTCCAGTGCCAAACATAAATTGTCTAAGCAGCCTTGATCAAAATATATTTGCTATTTGATTGCTCCATGTGCTATTACTATTAGATGTCTGCAACATAACACTTCCAATTTGCTCAACATTTAAATTGTATTATACCATCTTGATAGGCCTCAGATGTCAGTGCGCTTAAATGGAGAGTCAAACTTTCAGGCCTGAAATATTTAGCCTGCATAATAGGACATCCAGAGGCCTTGCAATCAACCTCACTTGTACCAAAATTGCTTCAAACAGGCAGATAATAAATTTTCTGCTGAAGATATAAACCTTAGAGCTTGTGTTGTGATTTATGCTTTGCATATTAGTGTGGATATCATGCTTTGAAATGTAGAAAGAGGTCCAGCTTGCACGATCGGAAGTAAGCTGCCCTAATTAGTGTACGGTCTGTTTTGTCACTCCAAGATATTAATGTGACACACACACACACACGGTCAGCTCATACTTGGCAGCAGTGAGCAGCAACATCCCGTCCAGTGCAGCTGGTGCGCAGCCTCTAGGCAGTCCTGCTTTTCAACTGAAATTATGTGTTACTGCCTCAAAGATTCATAGGGAGCTTATATATATGAATTTGGAGGAATAATGTCTTAAAGTGTAAGGTAAGGTGCTGTTTTCCCTCAGGGTACCACTTGTTGTTTGGGGGGTGTTGTTTTGTTTTGGTTTTTGTGCTTTCTCTCCCTCATATTCTGCTTGCTCCATCTTCAAGCGAGGCTGTTCCAAGCTGGAAAGTTCTGCCGCTGTTACATAAACTCCAGCTCGAGCAGGCTGCAGGGTCAAGTAAAAGGGAAGAAAAGAGGGAGAAAAACAAGAGCTGAAGAATATTGTGGGAAAATAAGGCCCAAAGATAAAAAAGGATCTGGAATGGGTAAAACCTGTATCATCAGGAATTTCTAAAAACCTCCTCTTCATCAGATCCTGGAGAAAAGAGGAAGAACAAAAGAGCAGGAGGAAATTGGAAGCAGAGTGAAGGCAGCTTAGCAGCTCCTATCCAAAAAGCCTGGAAGAAAGGGAAGAAGGAAAAACTGAAAACAAAGCATTAAATGGCTTGGAATCATCCAAGGCCCGCCTGAAACCCTTTCTGGAGCCAGCCAGGTCGCCGCTGATACAGAAAAGAGTCGACTTCAAACCTGACATGTCTTCCTGTTGAAAAGACAGAAACACAAATCTCTTGTAACACTGGCAATCCGTGATGTTATTGTATGGGTTACCTGGTGCAGATCTATGTTTTTATTGTTGAGAATCGAGGGGTGTGTTCTGCTAGTTTTGTTTCTCGTTTCCCCCTTCCTGCCAGCACACTTAATGACTCAAACATAACTTTGGGAAGCCTAATAAGTTCTCACTTTCTTTTGGATGTATAACCTGTGCTAGATGACTGAACAAAGCATGAGTTATTAGATTTACAGGAAGTGCTCAACAGTTTGTCTGGAAGTGGGTGATGAATCATATTCCAAATGGCTTGCAGATGCTGTAGCAGATCTCAGAGGGCACATGCTGTGACTGAATACCAAATCAACTTATAATTACCTCACAAAACCACATCCACATTTATTTACTGAGGTGTTTATGCGCATAAATCCAATCGAACATCCCCTCAAACCGCTAAAATCACACAGAACAGGGTGGTGTGTTTCTGTAGACAAGTGTAGGTCCTACGAAATATGCAATGACAACTCTTGTGTTTGCGACAGCATCTCTTCAGAGGTGCACTGGGGGGCACGCTCATTAATACAACCACCTCTTTCTACCGCATCACTGCCCAGAAGCATTATTCAGTAAGTCAGGGTTTTATTTACTGTGAATACACTTGTATGCTGACTCACTGTATTTTCTCCTCTTAAGAGAGTGCTGTCCATCCTGCTCTCATCTCAGCTCTTCCCACTGACCGCACGCGCAAACACACACAAACACACACGCGCTCTGGAAACCTCTGAAAATCCTGGGTGGGTGACTCTTTAGTCAGCCTTTACTTCACCTGCGAGACAGCACATTTCCCAGCAGATACAAGACATTCCCAAAAACTGCAAAAATAAACAGGTTGAATAATGGAAACAGTGAGAAAGTCAAGGCAGAAAAAACAGGGGTGGAAATGGATGGAGTGGAGGTAGAAGAAAGGGATGCGGTATTCAATAAGAGCAGGTCCATTACCAGGCTGTGTGCTGGGCTTTACTGTCACAGCGTGCCTTCCACCATTTGTTTCCCATAAAGGCCACATGGAAATGTTTAGCTGGCTTAAAGCAGATCAGCGCGCGCTGTCTCGGGCCCGTAACATTTGCTACTTGTATTCCAGGTCTGTCCTAATAAAGTTTTCTGAACAATATAGGCAGCTGCAATAAATAATATTAATAAATACTTTTGAAATGGGAGCGTGTCTGCCTGTGGGAGACTGTGAATGGACTGCCTGTATACTAGGAAACGTCCATCTTTGACTAGCTGAAACTGTGAGACAAAGAGAGCGGGGGGGGGTAAATATGAATAGCATCTTCAAAGTAGTTCCTTGTGGCTCGATGAGTCTTAAGTGCCTCAAACAACGTTTTTTTCTGTGACAACATCTGCAGTCCTGCAAAGTGAATAGAAATCCCAGATGCTCAGGTCATAAGGAGTGAAGTCATAACAGAGCGCTAGTTAGTCTTCATACTTTATTTAATGGGTAAAACTGTGAAAACAATCAATACAAAGCTCTCACCAAGGTTTGGGAAATAAAGTCGGCCATTTGTGTGATTGGTCCTTCTAGAATGTATTAACACCTATGTGCAAGTATTGCGGTGGTAATAAATTCATCCTTACTTTGGCCTCCATGACCAGTATGTGTCTGTGCATTTGTCAAGGTAAATTCCTGCAAGCATATGGCAGGGGGATACAGGTTTTCACAAGTACACAAACCCAGCTGTCCATGCATCCCTCAGGTATGCAGCCCCAAACCTGCCAAGTAATTTACATTGAGCTACTGCACGTATGAAGGAAAAAAATTAAGTTCCTGAACTTCTCTGCATCCAACATACACATGACGGGCCTACAGGGTGCGTAGATACATGCACGTAATGTGTTGAGAACCCGCCTAATGGCCTGCCGAGTTTATTGTTGGCCCTCGTGGCGCCTCTGCTTTCCATTCTTAATCCTTTTAAATGAGCAGTAACCCAGACAGGAGTAGGCAGAAGCTTAAGACCGTGCATATCAGAAATCCCTCCCTTAATACATCTTATAAAGTACAGAGATGACTGCATCTTGTCAACGTTCCTCTCATCTTGAGCCAGATCAAAACTATTGGCACCAGACTGGATTGTCTTTCCATATTCGTTATCTGAAAAAGGCCCTTTTATTTATGTTTTCTTGCAGATCCAGCCAGTACTCCCACAAGTAAGGGAATGTATTTTTCCCCACTACATTCATCTTTGGCAGAAAAAGCTAAATGTACATCATTTAAGCCACATGCTAGTGGAGCAAAGCTAATGTACACAGCAACCTCTGGTGGCTGCTTAGAGAATTTATTTCATGTCAACTGAATTTGTCATGGGCTCCTGTAATAGCACAAGTAGCTATAAAATAGAATGTGTAGGGGCTTGAGGTTTCCAGCAGCTAATGGCTGACAGATTTCTCCAAAAGGAAAACCCAATCTGACAATCTCTTCCTCTAAGTGCTTTCAACAGACTCGTGAGTTTGGTACTGTTATTGTTCTGTTACACGACAAAACAAAAAATATGAGGAATTAGAGAAAATTTACTAATGTTCTCTCATGGTATCTCGACCAGATTTTTTTTTTCCCCTTTCAAATGTGGGACCAGTGATGGTGTGTGTGCGTGTGTGTGTGTGTGTGTCTCATGAATGGCTGCCTTTGTTTTCAGTTATTGATGATGTGGGCTGTGGATATAACTGAGAAGTTCTGCTCATTACTTGTAGGGGAGCCATTCACAGGTGTGACAACCACAACTGGTGACTTTTCTGCACCCGCACGGATTACTTCTGCAGGCCCTGAACAAACATAAGAGAGGAATTAAGGTCTGTTATTGTTTGCCAACTCCAAACAAATAACTTTCACAGTACAGTGAAGAATGTAGTGTGTGTGTGTGTGTGTGTGTGTGTGTGTGTGTGTGTGTAAGAAACAGAGTGGTTGAAACTGTTCAAGGTCCCCAAGCAGGCATGTTGGGTGTCAAATCTCGCAAACAGATGAGAAAAGCATTGCATCAAATATGTAATTTACTTGACATTATCATAAATTAACATGCCAGATAATTGGCAGCAATACAGTGTGATTTCATTTAAACAAAACAAACCAAAAAAACTCAGCATAAGATTTTCCCGCCTTGTGCTGAACACAGAAAATACCCAATTCATGAGAAAAAGACATCTGTTAACATACAAGGCTGAACATCAACAAGAGTCTCTAAACATGGGTTAGTAACAAATAAATGGTCAGACAAATCGCAGCTACGAGTCAATCCAGATCTTTTTAGTGAATCATCCGGCCTCTCCGTCGACTCGTGGAGATGTTATGCTGCGAGGAAAGTAACACTCCTGTTAAAGTTTACCGCGCAGTGTGACGGTGTGAATCGAGTTTATCTTTTTAAGTGTGAAAGTGTTCAGTCTTTAAATTAGTCCTCGCTCTGTGGGACAAAGGCCATCTTTGTGTTTCCATCACTCGTCTCCCGCAGGGAGGTTTTCTTCAATCCTCTTAATGAACTTCATGCGGATCTCTGTCACGCCGTCCCCTCTAAGAGTGTCCTGGGCAAATTTCACATCCACCGCCATCTGGACCTAATCAAATTTGTAAAGAGTTAGTTATCACAACACAAAGGAGGACAGACTTTCATAGGAAAGTCTTTCATCCTCGTTTGTTCATTTTACCTTTCTACTATTACTGCTGACGTCGCAAGTTTACATACACACGTCATGGACATCAGTGTCACCACGAGTTTTACACCGTCATGGACTGAGACGGTGCCGACCAAGTCAAAGATTGAGCTTTTTGGCCACAATGACAAGAGGTATGTTTAGAGGAGTAAAGGTGAGGCTTTCAAACCTAACACCACTGCACCAGCTGTCAAGCATGGTAGTGATATCATCATGCTCTTGGAACATTTTGCTCCAGACCATGATGGGTAAGTGAAGCAATAGGACTACGTCCAAATTCTTCAACTTCACCTCAAATCAACAGCTTGACAGTTGAAACTTGAACAATGATCCCAAACACACCTCCAAACTAGTTTTGGAGTGGATAAAGGAGGCTGACATTAAGCTCCTGGAACGGCCCACCCAAAGTTCCAACCTCAATCCTATGGAAAATTTGAGGAGTACACTTAGAATTAACTCTACCAATTCTGCCAAGAAGAATGGTCAAATATCTGTCCAGAAGTATGGCAGAAGCTTGTTGATGGCTACCAAAAGTGTCTGGTCAAGCTGCTACTTGTTAAGGGACACTTAACCAAATATTAGTGAGGATGTACATATATATTTGAGCCTGTATGTATACTTCTGTGTGGATTAGAAGAAATCCAAAATAGAACTGGGTGTAGAAGTCATTAAAGAGATATGTTGTGCAGTCATTCTGCAGTAGAAAAAGTGTTTGTTTTTTTAAATCATTAAAAGGCCCAAATTACCATGACATTCACATCCATGATGAGTGCATGTAAAGTTTTGACCACAACTGCAACCATATAGTCATTGCTTTATTATATTTTCCATACATATCATACATATGCTACAAACAAAGAACCATAAAAACTTCTGAGGTTTATCTTACCATCTCCAGGGCTCCTCTGAGGACCCCGCACAGAAGGTTGGAGTAGATTAGTGAACTGTGGTTATCTGGCAACTCCACAAAGTCTACCAGTGGATTATTCTCGAGGATAAGGGAAAACTCATCTCCTGCAGGGCTCCAGTTGGTCACACTGGGGGTGATTCCGAGGTACATTTTAAATGCAACCTAACAATGACCAAGATATTAACAAGAGACAGATGGGAAAGAAATCAAAGCAGAGGTTAATCTACAAAGAAGATTGATGGTTCACTGCAAACTAATTGAGTTGAAGTTCCTCAACCTTTCACATCACCAAAATAAAAATATTCATCTTTTAACTTACTCTGTTACTACTACTACAACAGTATTGTCCTGCCCTGGCAGCTTATTTTTTTTCCACTACATTAACCACTTACAGATATTTTCTGATTAAAAAAAAAAGAGAGAGATTTAATTTTCTTCTGTTCTTCTCCAACACTTTGTCACAGGAGGGACAGCAGGCTCCCATTCTCTGACAAATAAAATTTGAATGGAGCAGACAAAATCCTAGTTGCACCACTCCAAATAATTCCTACTTTAAGTCAGACTGGGCAGATTTGCACTCATATGTAAAATGTTTGCAGTCCGTATTCCAGTTTTTAAACATCACTAGCCACAGAATAATAATAAAAATATGACCACAGCTGTAGAAAATCTATTGTGGCCACATAACAGACCTCTTCTGTATCTAAATGAAGAACAACTGAGGTGAGTTTAGAGTTTAGCTAGAGGTCACAAGATATCCTAAGGCAATCATTCACTGCACCTTCCAAACCGCTGTCCCACAGTGGTCCTCCATTTACAGACCTGACCTCTCTCTTCATGACCATGAGCCAATTCCCTGAGCTGGACAGTTGTTACATCTGTGGAATGACTCCCTTCGCACGCAGCAGTAACACCTCCAAAGCAACTCGAGGGCTCAACGTGCAGTCTGAGAGCCGCCTTCCTGGTCTGTCTGTGTCCTTTTGTCATAAGGAGGTCATATGGAAAAACTGACAGCCAGGTGACTTAGTATAAAACCAGACTCGCAGCACTGTTGTCAAAGTGTAACAAAGACCCATTTTGCTAACTTCCAGCTATTTTCACAGCTTTGCATGATTCACATATGAAAATAACTCTTAATTTTTCTTTATTGAGCTCCTCCCTGCATCTACTGCGTGAAAGAAATTGTTCCAGAACCTCTCCTTTTAAGAGCAGCATTCTTCTAATTACCTGCCCATTGCTACCGGAAGATCTGAGCAGCAGGTGGGTGGGGGTTTCTGTGGTCACAGTCGGACATGTGTGCCCGAGATGACATTAGGGATATCCTCTCTTACTGATATCATACAGAGCCAAGAGCAGGGAAGAAAAAAAAACCTGAAACCAAGTGTTTAGAGCTTTTGGCTCACAGAGATTACCACAACAAATATGAGCATCCATCACTGTAACAGTAAATATGTGACAAGAATAAGGAAACGCTTAATGGGTCACCTTCTAAATATGAAGCCAAGGACAGCAAATCGGAGGTGTATCACTGAATTTCACATTTCAGAGGGATACATTTCACAACAGATAATTTCCACACAAAGTCAAGAGGAATGTGATTTTGGACTGAAGTTTAGAAAAATGCTTCATTCTACTCTAAGTTTTTCTTGCCCACTTAGTCATATCATTTTTACTCACCCCTCCTGACACCCTTCTCAACTTTCACCCCTCCTGAGTTAGGATGTTTTATTAGAAATGTTCCCTCTAATCTGTCCCTTCTGTCCTCCCTCCCGTTCCCTTTTCCTCTGTCTATCTTGGGAGAAGTCCATGGTCATGCTCTGATTGGCCTGGAACCTTCCAGTTACCTTAGCAATGACATCGGCTGTTTCTCGGAAATCCTGACACCTGCCGATGCTGGAGCGCGCCAGGAAGTCCTCAATCAGACGCACACCAATGTTATAACCCCTATGAAAGTCAGAGAGAGAGAGAGAGAGAAAGAAAAGCAAAAAAAAAAAAAAGCAGACAAAGTCATGTTTCCTTTTTATATTAAAGGAAAAATAGTTGGGGGAAAATCACAGGCTAAACTGCAGCAAATCGTAAAGACATGGCAGACAGCTTTAAATCCTTCAAAAATATTTTTGGTTCACACACTTGCCAAATAATGACAATTCTGATTAAAGAGTCAAGACAACTTATCCCAGCAGCTCAGTCTGAAGCCAATGGGTGCATCTCAATCCTAACATGGTCTGTCTCTGACCAGTTGGATGGCATCTTGCAGAGTGGGCAGAGTGGATTCACTGCCTTCTAAGGCCAGGTAAGGCGAGCCTCATCCTGACAGCTCAGCCAGAGAAGCCAAGTACATGCAGTCCACAGGTCTGTCAGCATGACAGGATAATTTGAATTTCTTAAGTTAGAAACCAATCGTTTTTTTTCTTAATCTTATTCTGGGGGAGTACTGTCTTCAGCTAGGCCTTTCAGGGGATTATCAGAAGGCCCCATCCTAAGAACTTACAAGAGTAGAAGCAGCAGTGTAAGAAATTAAACCTGATAAAACTCTCTCTCTCTGTTCCAGTTTATGTCAAGCTATGTTATGAACTAAAAACAGGAGAATGTTTAAAGGGTATAATAAAGCTGTCAGTTAAAGAAAGTCGCCCAAGAAGCTAAAAGAAGATCCAAAAAGATCCATGTTTGAGAGCAGCCACTCAAAACCACAGGCTCAACATGTGAGGCAGAAGCACTCAGTGTTGTCACAGATAAACACCAATGTACACTATACTAATACGCACTTCCTGTGAAATGTTCATGAGTCTTTCAAAATATAGGGTGCATTAGCATATACACTCACTGCCCACTTAATTAGGTATACCTTGCTAGTACTGGGTTGGACCCCTTCTGCCTTCAGAACTGCTTCCAGTCTTTGTGGCATAGAGTCAACAAGGTGCTGGAAACATTGTGCAGAGAGTTTGTTCCATATTGACAAAATAGCATCACACAGTCACTGCAGATTTGCCAGATGCACACACATCTCCCATTCCACTACAACCCAAAGACGTTCTATTGGATTGGTGACTGTGGAGGCCATTTGAGTACAGTGAACTCACTGTCATGTTCAAGAAACCAGTTTCAGATTACTTGAGCTTGGTGACACGGTGCGTTATCCTGCTGGACGCCGCCATCAGAAGATGGGTACACTTTGGTCATAAAGGGATGGATATGGTCAACAACACTACTCAGGCAGGCTGTGATGTGTAAATGGTGCTCAGTTGGTGCTAAAGGGCACAAGTGTGCCAAGAAAATATCCCCCACATCACTACACAACCACCAGCCTGAACTGTTGATACAAGGCAGGATGGGTTCATGCTTTCATGTTATTTATGCCAAATTTTGATCCTATGATGCAAATGTTGCAGCAGATATCAAGAGTCATCATGCCCGGCAGTCTTCTGTTGTCCAATTGAGCCTTTGTGAACTGTAGTCTCATGTTTCTGTTCTTAGCTTACAAGAATGGCACCTGAGGGGTGTACTATGAAGCCCGATTAATAACTTAGCGAGCTGTGTCGCGCTTAATGTCAGAGTTTTTATGTCCTAAAGAGATTTTTATTGCCATTTTATCATCATCTTTTAACAACTCTTCCTGGAATAGGCAGCACTCATATGGATCATTTTGTGTGGAACAAGAGTTGCAAGACCCACAAAACACCCGTTTTTACGTGAACGCACACAGAGCCTGAAGCAGAAAGCCGGTTTAAAGAAAGTTGACAAGCATCGCCGTGATACTTGATCTCTGACTAGGGTTTTCGTTTTTTTCAAGCCAGCTATGGCAAAGAAAGCCTGGCTGTGTTGAACTTCATTCATAGTATAGCTTTCTGTTGTGGCCTTCTGCTGCTATATCCCACTTTGAGACATATTGTGTGTTCAGTGATACTCTTCTGTTTACCTTGACTTATTTGAGTTACTATTAGATTCCTAACAGCTTGAATGAGTCTGGTCATTCTCCTCTGACCTCAAGACATTTTCACCCAGAGAACTGCTCCTCTCCTCACTGGATAGTTTCTCTTTTCTGACCATTCTCTATAAACCCTAGAGATGGTTGTGTGGGAAAATACGAGAACATCAGCAGTTCCTGAAAGCATCAGACGAACCTGTCTGGCACCAACAACCAAGCCATGATCAAACTCACTTAAATCACATTTCTTCCCCATTCTGATGGTCGCTTTGAATTCCAGCAGGTTGTCATGACTGTTGTCTTCATGATCCGGATTTTGCGTTAAGGTGTATGTCATAAAGTGGCTGGTGACTGTATAAGCAGTGATAGAAAAGTTACCCTTTTGAATTTCTAATTTAGTAATGCTTATTCATTTGTTTCACCCGGCAAGTGCATTTAACAGTATGACACCATTTTCAAACGACAGCTGGGTGTGAACCCCAAAAGAGGATTTATCCAGACTTGAGTTTAATTCACAGTCTGTTAATCAAACTGTCACGAATCAAGCATAGATATCTGTCTACATAGATTCATCGCCTTTACTGCACGTGGAGCCAAAGTTTGCTGCTGAGCCAGGAGGGAGTACTCACATCTTATCCAACTGTTTATTGACCTCCTCATCATTCTCATAGTCTTTACAAAGCTGGGTGACCAGGGCCCCATAGGTCAGTGTGAACAACTCCGAGTTCTAGAAGAAAAAAAGATAAACCACACAATTCTCATGTTATGCCAAAGCTGACACGTACGGCAGCTGCGGCTCCTGCTGCAGTAAACAGTATTTTAAAGCTGTATTCGAGAAGCTGTCTTCCAGTTTAGTCAGCTCGGTGGTTGAATTTTAGATTTCTATTAATTCAAATGAAAATATCTTTAATAAATAACTTTGAAAATTGCATATTATGTTTTTAGTATTATTATCTGACAAAGACCATTTAGCTTGTGTGCTACGACGGAGTCCACTTCCTGTCAAAGCCATAGCCGGCATTATTCGGCCCTGAAATACATGTTAGACAGGTACAAATATTTTTTTTGTATCTAACTACATATGTCGGATGAAAACGTATAACTGTGAAGAAGCTCAGTTCACAGAGAAACGACTGAGCCAGTTGTTAATTTAGCCGTGCAGTCACGGTTAGCATCCTGCTAGCTAAGCTTGCTGTATTGCTGTTAATCCTGTAGGAGTCGCCTACCATCTTCTTGCTGTCTGTTGCCCGGTTGGATTGCCTGGACATTGTGTCGGGTGTTACGGGCTTATACAGGTGGTGCGCGCGATATTAATCCTTTATTTATTTGATTCGGGCTTAGCAGTTATTTCCGTGATCGCCTGGTAGTCTCACACGCTGCGACATGCGTCAATGTCGCCAGAGAGAAAAGTGAACGTCCGGTTTTTCTTCAGAGTAAAAGATTTATTGCGGAAAATTTACCAGAAATTGATTAATATTAAAGCAAACGATGGAAGAAAGAACAAAAATTGTTTACAAATACATGTTTCTGTTACCGTCACATCCAGGTATATGCAGCCTCTTAGGTATAATAGCATATAATACACTTTAATTTGAAAGACAAATGCATCTTTTCCTGGAGTTTTGGGCGTGTGATTGACGCAGATTTTCAGTCAGCGTCCTTGGTAAATCGCTAAAAAAAATTGCAAATGTCAAGAAAGCCCTTAAATTAGTTGCTCTATGGAATAATTTCAATTTATTTTCCTTTTTAATGTTCTTTTCCTGAAATATAGTTTATGACTTGTCTTTTCTTTTTTCTCATGTTTTACTCTTCTCTTTTTTTGGATGTGCTTTTCTTTTTTGTCTTTCTCTTTTATGCTCAACTTTGTGTATATTTGTTTTATAAATAACTATTCTTAATGTATCGTTTGTTTGTACTACTGTTCATAAATAAAGTTCGCTATATTTAAAAAAATATATTTTTTTTTTTTTTCAGTCGCCTTTTTCAGCTGCTTATCTTACCGCCCTCTTGCTTCTTGGAGGGGAACAGAGGAGCACACATTCTTGGTCTCAAAAATGTTCCTATAAATGACCACATGATGGCAACATAGGCAATATATTGTGAGTTTTAAAAGCCTGTTTTATAAAATAGTAACATTTCTTTACAAATAAAAAAAATTATATTCCTTAAAAAGTATTTATTTCTTAGTAACTGTAATGATTATATATATATTATTGTGTGTGTGTGTGTGTGTGTGCGTGCGTGTGTGTGTGTGTGTGTGAGAGAGAGAGAGAGAGAGAGAGAGAGAGAGAGACGGAAAGTGAGGGCGAGGAAGAGAGAGGAAGCGGGAGGGGGGGTCACAGAGAGAGAGAATTTAGTAGTGATAGGTAGCAGATGTGCTTCAAAGTCAACATCACATTTTGAATCTCAGACATCACATGGCATCCTCCTCGTCCTGATTGGGGTATTTTCACTTCGAATAAGCCGCATGCTGGTTGGCTGAAAGGCAATCATCCCATCGTTGTGAAGCAAACTCTGCGCTCCACAGCAAGGAGGAAGACGAGGTACGGCGGAGCGGATCTCCACTGCTCCCACTTTCATTTTTGTGAAGGGCTGTCTGGCAATAGCCGGCACAGACCGCAGGCGCTGTGGTGGTCCTGGTGGTAGTGGTGGTGGAGGAGGACCGGTGCGATGATGACGGGCAAATCTGTGAAAGATGTTGACAGATACCAGGCTGTCCTCAACTCTTTACTGGCCCTGGAGGAGAACAAATACTGTGCTGACTGTGAATCGAAAGGTAAGTGGTTTCCATCAGTGTCATGTTTCCCGGTTCGTGCCTGCATGGGCGCACGGCCGGCGCGTGAACCGACCCTCTTTGATCATTTACTACGCTGGAAAATGCGGCACTGCATTCACCATCCCTCGACCAATTGCATTGTACTATAGTGCAAGACGCGGGGCCACATCCTCAAAAGGGTGGATCATGGCATGCAGTTACATCACGCCAAGATACCTCAATTAATGGGATCTAAGAAGGGTTTAAAGGGTGAGAACTATATCACAGGATGGAGCGAAAAAATGTGCTCATTAGTGAAAATGACTCCAACTACTGAGGCCCAGGCTGCCTGATAGCCGGTATGGAAGCTGCGGGGAATCAGACACAGAGATGGACTTGAGGACACCTGTGCTGACTTTGAGTCGCCCTGAACAGACTGTTCCTGCAGGCCGAGTACAGACACTGAAACCCAACTCTTATCAATGAGGCACTGCAATGTATCTTACAATACACTGAGCTGCAATTCTAAGCGATTACTTGCATTGCAGGGAAGGTTGTTGAGTTGCTTGATTTTAGTGACTGTCTGTTGTGTGTCTAGCACGATTTGTTTTATATACTGTAGACAAGAGTTGCCATAACCAGACCCTCTCTCTGGTGTTGAATGTGTTCATTTGTGTGTAACCTCAGGGAGGCCTTGAACTGTTTGCTGAACCTTTGTATTTGGGGGCAATAGGGGTGGGTAAACACTGGTGTTTTGGTCGCAAATACACTCATCCAGACTCTGAGTCAACAAATAGTCTATTCAAAGGTTGTTCATTATTTAGTTTTTGGATGAGCTGTCAACAAGTTGATGAGGCTGTGGGATATCGGCTTATGTTAGTGAAAGAGCTCTTACATATTTTTATCAGGAAACAAACTATTTTTGTCTACATACAGGTCGTGTGGGTCTGGTGGTGGATTTCAGGCACATACAGATACAACCGGTGTTGGGATTAATGAGATTGTGTAGCTCAACCTCAGTCACTTTAAGTGTTTGAGGTGAAGCCTTCTGTGTACGTAAATCACTGTCATGCAGGAGGACACCCTTGGTAAATACGATCTTCATGAACGACATGTGTAGACAGCTTCTAGTTTGAAAAGGAAAAGTATTCAGCATATATACAAAAGTTATTTTGTATATATGCTGAATACAGTATTCGTCTCATGGTTTGAAAATCCTCATGTATATACACTCAATCATTTTATTGAGTGCACCTTGCTAGTACCTGGTAGGAGCCCCTTTTTGCTTTCAGAACTTCCTCAATTCTTGATGGCACAGATACAACACAGTGCTGGAAACATTTCCCAGAGATTTTGGTCCATATTGGCATGATAGCATCACACAGTTGCTGCAGATTTGTGGGCTGCACATCCTGACGTCAATCTCCCGTTCCACCACATCCCAAACGCGTTCTGCTGGTGACTGCGGAGGCCATTTGAGTACACTGTCATGGTCACAAAACCAGTTTGAGATGATTTGAGCTTTGTGACACAGAAGCAGCCATCTTCTGATGTTACAATGTGATCAGAAAGGGATGGACATGGTTAGTAACAATACTCAGGTAGGCTGTGGCATTTGAACAATGCTCAGTCGCCACTAAGGTAAATGGACTGATGCTTATATAGCGCTTTTCTACTTGAGCACTCAGAGCGCTTTATACTACGTGCGTCGTTCACCCATTCACGCAAGCACTATTTTCCACACGTAAGTGTTTTCTATCTAACATTCACACTCCAATGAACACATCAGAGAGCAACTTGCGGTTCAGTGTCTTGTCCAAGGTTACTTTGGCACGCAGACTGGAGAAGCCAGGAATCAACTCTCGAAGTAGTCTGGCCATTCTCCTCTGACCTCTGGTGTCAACAAGGCATTTTCACCCAGAAAACTGCTGCTCACTGGATATTTTCTCTTTTTCTGACCGTTTTCTGTAAACAGAGATAGTTGTGTGGGAAAATCCCAGCAGATCAGCAGTTTCCGGAATACTCAACAACTATGTCACGCGTCACGTCCAAAGTCACTTAAATCACCTTTCTTCCCCCATTCTGATGCTCGCCTTGAACTTCAGCAGATCGCCTTGACTGTATCTACATGTCTAAATGCACTGAGTTGCTACCATGTGATCAGCTGATTACATATTTGCGTTAACGAGCAGTTGAGCAGGTGTACCTAGTGATGGCGCCTGTAAGTGTATAAAGTTCACTGACAAGTAAACAGCGTAAGCGTAGTCCAGATAAGAAAAGCAGCATGTGGGATTACCTTAGTTCAGTGGTTCTCTAATTGTAGAGTGGGCCGCAGTGGTGGGGTGTGGAGACTGTGGCACATTCGGCTGCCAAATGCAGGGGAAAATGATCTGGCATGCTGATGCTGGCATTTTTTATTATTATTATTATTATTTATTTATTGGTCAGTTAGCTGCTAAAAAAAAAAAAAATGCAACAAAGTAGATTTTGTTTTCTCTTTGGACATGAAACCCTAATTAAAGTGGACCTATTATTCTTTTTCCTCACTTCCTGTAGTTTATATACTCTTACAATTGTGGATGTGCACTTTAAATATGGCCAAAGTTTTAAATGTTGAGTTCATATTCTATGTGCAAGCAATCCCTATGAGCCGAAAGCTTCAGATGGCTCACTTTTAGGCCGTTTTTTCCCCACGCTCGGCTCCATATGATGTCAGTGAGAGAAGATATCTTTGATATGGTCAATCTTCTGTTTACAAGAGGCAACCAATCAGAAGAGAGGTGGCTTAAAGGGAGGGGGGAGTGAGCTAGAACAGCCTGTTTCAGACAGAGGAAGAAGTGAGTAAATGCATCACATCATCACATCATCTGTCCAGGGATACGCTATCTAATTTGTGATAGACATTTTTTTTTTTTTGCCTTGTTTTCCTTTTAAAGCACAACATTTGTACATTACTTTAGTAAGACGGCATGCAATCACAAGGTCTTGGTTGTATTTAAAATGAAGAAGTCACCAGGTCTATGAATGTTAGTTTCATAATGCAGGGTTTTGTTAATATTCCTCCAGCCTTTGGGTGGTCTTTTAAACAAGATATTTAGAACTGATGCCGATGTTGTTCAACTTCAGGCAAACACACTCGTGACTGCTCAGTAGACGTTTTAAAAACAGCACAGTATGATCAGCCTCCTGCAGCTTATTTAGAGACTGTTTGAAGACTCAAACACAGGACATCAGAAGCCAAGAGGATAAATGACATCTTAGAACATAATTTTTGCATTCGTGATGCTAATTTTGACCTTTCTCACCCAAATCAGGCACATGTGGAGAAAGAAAGGGCATTTAAGTCAGCTGTACAAGTTTGATTACTAAAACTTCTCACAAACTAAAACTCATGGTCATCAAGCTTGCTCGTGCTGTGCTTTTATTGCCTCCGTTCAGGCAACAGCCACAGTCACCCCATGGAAACAACATCTGAGAAATTTCTTTAGATTTAGCTCAAAGGCTCATTTGGGCTCAAGCGTGAACTTGTTAGATTTTCAGTTTGACAGCTCAAGGTCCCTGCAGACCACACAAAAAAGACGTTTTCTGCCAAGATTTCACACACTAATCATGACAAAATCTTACACAATTATCCAAAAGGGTGGCCACACAGGAAGAGACTTGCAGCAATGTGACAACCAGAAACTGTGGAATGGCAGTTAAAATTTAGCGACCTACAGCGACAACAGGAAAAATAACCACTGGCAAGTGAGGTCAGGTTCTTTAATTTATGATTTTTTTTTAAAAAAATATGTAATCTTAAACAAAACAATATATGTTTTTACAGTAAGTATGAAATAGCAAATATTATTTTGCAATAAATACATTTATTTTGAAAATCATCCTTAATATATTACTCAGTTTGAACGGTTGCAAAGTTCTCTCTCCTGCTGTTTTTTTCTTGTTTTTGTTTTTAATGAAACTGATTAGTGATTAAGCTGACTCTGTGATCTTAGTTGATGCTTGAAGAGAGTTCCTTTTACCTCTTTTGCTGAGTAGCACATTTCTCAAACCTGTAAGTGCACACTCCAACACCACACCTCCAGCACATTACTGCCCTCCCCTGCACTCTCTCTCTCTCTCTCTCTTGTCAGGGTCTTTTTTTTTTTTGTCCATATGGCTCATGATGAGGTTTGGTCTAATCTTGTTTGCACCTGATTGCTGTTGCGTGTTCATTCCCTCCCTCCCTTGCTCAGGATGAACAAAGAGGAAGTAGTGAGACGTATGGAGCCAAGAACGTATTTATACCAGCAAATGAAAACATACAGAAACAGCACTCTCAAACAATCCTCATCTATTATATACTGCACCAGTGGAACAACATCTCTGTTTCTCTGACTGTAGTTTACTTCCTTTGCTCCCCAAACTTCCTGTCTCTGTCTGTTTCTCTGTGCTGCATGACATTGTGTGTTATCTGTTTATTTTTACCCCTTCCTCAAAAAGTGACACCCCTCCAGTAAATCCTCGATGCTGCCAGGAAATAATAACAAGATGGGGGGGGGGAGAGTGAGGCAGGGTGCATAATGTAGTCAACACTTCAACCTCTGGCTTCAGTCTCAAGGGGCTTTGTGCGTGTGTGTGTGTGTGTGTGTGTGTGTGTGTGTGTGTGTGTGTGTGTGTGTTTCAACAAGCATAAAAGCATGCCTCCCTTATTGTCTCCATTGTACTTGTGTTTACTCATACGCTGGACCCTGGTTGCTGTGGCGATATCACCTGATGATGTCAGGCTTTCTACCTCTGCCATGACTCTCAGCCCCCACCTCCCCTCAGACCCTTTTAATCTCACCCTATGAGAAGTCAGCAAAGATTTCCGTCCAAAGAAGAAGGTGATTTGACATGTGTTTGTGTCCCCTGGCTGGCAAAGAGTACAGTGTCTCGGTACCAGAGAGAGGGTGGCACTGTGCTAGAGTACACAGCACATTACTGTGTGTACACCTCTCTAATACACTGCAACGGCCAGATTAAGCTGCAAAGGGCCACTGGCTAAATAAGCTGCCGCGTCCCTTTTAACAACCCTGATCCTCCCATTACACCCGCAAATCGTATCACTTTGCCGAGGACGCGTGCGTCTACGCGTCCTCAGTACTCAGCTTTAGAGGAGGCCTCCATCGGCTGAGCTGTAATGTTACCCTAAGCTGCATGCTTCCTTACCAAGAAAATAGTTCATATCTGAAACTGGTCACCACAGCCTTTTGGAGCCCTCCAGTCATGATTTCTGGAAAGAGATGTTGCGATGGGGTTGTCAGAAAGTTTTTAATAATGTAGTTCCATTAGATTGAAAAGAAGGCACACATCTATATCGCCTCAAGCAGATAACTTCAAAAAGGGAATACTGAGCAAGAGGAAAAACACATAAATTTGATTTTGGTGCGAACTATCCCTTTAAGAATGCTGACTACATAAGCCGAGCACCAGCATAAATATTTAAAGGGGAGTATGTATGATTATGCTTGTTTCTAGCTTCGTAATTTTGTTCTTGGATTCTACTAGAATAGCTTTGCATGATTCACAGTCCAAAAATATCCTTATTTATTTTCTGGGCTTTGCAGCCAGCCTCTCAGCTCACCTTCTGTCAGAAACAAGGCATTTTAGCGCATGTAGTTGCTAATGTAACTTGCCAGCTAACATGTGCTAATTTCCTTGTTTCACCGTGAGAATTAATCCAATGTTCAACATTTGTTCTGCATGACTTTTCTAACAGCTCTTTCGTGCCCTACCTATCATGACCCTGCGCCCCACAAATGGGGCATGCCCAGCAGTTTGAGAAACACTGCTTTAAAGCCACCCTGCCTTTTAGGCAACTTTCTTCTGGTTTGCTGCACCCTCCCAAACAGAAGGTTTAAACAGCAGATGAGTGGAGTTTCTGTATTCACAGTACTAACTACAGTATGTATGTGCGGTAATTACATGGGAACCCCCTGAGTAGAGACGAAGTCACCCCCTCTTTAAGCCCAACTTCTTCTGATTTTTGGGTGATGTTATTGTGCTTAATGTCATAGCTATGTGCCAAAGATAACCATATTAAGGGTATCTGCTCTCTTTACATCATGCAGAGAGAAGAGTAGAAAAACTGCCTGAAACAGGACAGTTAGAGCAGTCTGAAGTCTGAGCTTTTGGCTCATAGGGAGTACTTGTACCTACACTAACCATTATTTGAAACTTTGGCCATTGTTAACACGAAGATTGATGGCTGTAACAATCTACACTGCTCAAAAAAATAAAGGGAACACTTAAACAACACAATATAACTCCAAGTAAATCAAACTTCTGTGAAATCAAACTGTCCACTTAGGAAGCAACACTGATTGACAATCAGTTTCACATGCTGTTGTGCAAATGGAATAGACAACAGGTGGAAATTATTGGCAATTAGCAAGACACACTCAATAAAGGAGTGGTTCTGCAGGTGGGGACCACAGACCACTTCTCAGTACCTATGCTTTCTGGCTGATGTTTTGGTCACTTTTGAATGTTGGTGGTGCTTTCACACTCGTGGTAGCATGAGACAGACTCTACAACCCACACAAGTGGCTCAGGTAGTGCAGTTCATCCAGGATGGCACGTCAATGCGAGCTGTGGCAAGAAGGTTTGCTGTGTCTGTCAGCGTAGTGTCCAGAGGCTGGAGGCGCTACCAGGAGACAGGCCAGTACACCAGGAGACGTGGAGGAGGCCGTAGGAGGGCAACAACCCAGCAGCAGGACCGCTACCTCCGCCTTTGTGCAAAGAGGAACAGGAGGAGCACTGCCAGAGCCCTGCAAAATGACCTCCAGCAGGCCACAAATGTGCATGTGTCTGCACAAACGGTTAGAAACCGACTCCATGAGGATGGTATGAGGGCCCGACGTCCACAGATGGGGGTTGTGCTCACAGCCCAACACTGTGCAGGATGCTTGGCATTTGCCAGAGAACACCAGGATTGGCAAATTCGCCACTGGCGCCCTGTGCTCTTCACAGATGAAAGCAGGTTCACACTGAGCACATGTGACAGACGTGACAGAGTCTGGAGACGCCGTGGAGAGCGATCTGCTGCCTGCAACATCCTTCAGCATGACTGGTTTGGCAGTGGGTCAGTAATGGTGTGGGGTGGCATTTCTTTGGAGGGCCGCACGGCCCTCCATGTGCTCGCCAGAGGTAGCATGACTGCCGTTAGGTACCGAGATGAGATCCTCAGACCCCTTGTGAGACCATATGCTGGTGCGGTTGGCCCTGGGTTCCTCCTAATGCAGGGCAATGCTAGACCTCATGTGGCTGGAGTGTGTCAGCAGTTCCTGCAAGATGAAGGCAGTGAAGCTATGGACTGGCCCGCCCGTTCCCCAGACCTGAATCCAATTGAGCACATCTGGGACATCATGTCTCGCTCCATCCACCAACGTCACGTTGCACCACAGACTGTCCAGGAGTTGGCGGATGCTTTAGTCCAGGTCTGGGAGGAGATCCCTCAGGAGACTATCCGCCACCTCATCAGGAGCATGCCCAGGCGTTGTAGGGAGGTCATACAGGCACGTGGAGGCCACACACAATACTGAGCCTCATTTTGACTTCTTTTAAGGACATTACATCAAAGTTGGATCAGCCTGTAGTGTGTTTTTCCACTTTAATTTTGTGTGTGACTCCAAATCCAGGCCTCCATTGGTTAATAAATTTGATTTCCAATTGACGATTTTTGTGTGATTTTGTTGTCAGCACATTCAGCTTTGTACAGAACAAAGTATTCAATGAGAATATTTCATTCATTCAGATCTAGGATGTGTTAGGTGAGTGTTCCCTTTATTTGTTTGAGCAGTGTATAATTACAGAAGTATAACATGTATCATTTAAGGTCTTGAAAAAAGATTTTGCCCATAAAAATATCCAGGGAGAGAATTTTCATGTAAAAAAGAGGCTGGGTCCCCTGAGTTCTCCACTTGTCCTGATGCAGTCTTGTACAGCTGTGCAGGAAAAACACAAAGGTATATTAATAAGGTCGCACATCAGTCTGCTGGTGCTTTTAGCTGTGAATTTCCTGCACAGGAAGCAGGACAAATGTCAGGAGCAGCTTAAAAAGAGCACTCATTAAAACCTCAAAATTATATAGCTGTAACCTTTACAAAGCTTAAGTTATTTCACATCCATCCATCCATCCATCCATCCATCCATCCGCTTATCTGGGGCCCGCTTCGCGGGAGCAGCAGCCCAAGCAGAGAAGCCCAGACTTCCCTCTCCCCAGCCACCTCCACCAGTTCATCTGGAAGGACCCCAAGGGGTTTCCAGGCCAGCCAAGAGATATAATCTCTCCAGCGTGTCCTGGGTCTACCCCAGACACGTGGTATTTCACATCTATTATGTTGTTAATTTTATACTGTTCCTCCATGAATTACCACTATATCATGGTGGAGGGGTTTGTGTATCCAAGTGATCCCAGGAGCTATGTTGTCCGGGGGCTTTTGCCCCCTTGTAGGGTCTCCCATGGCAAATTGGTTCTTGCTGAGGGGCCAGACAAAGAGCAATTCCAATGACCCTTACGGAAGATGCATCAAGGGAACAGCTTTCCTATCCCCGGGATAGGGTTACCGGGGCCCCATACTGGAACCAGGCCTGGGCAGGGAGCTTGAGGAAGAGCGTCTGGTGGCCGGATATTAGCCTGTGGTGCCCGTCTGGGCACAGCCTGAAGAGGAAACATGGGCCCACTCTCCTGTAAGCCCACCACCTGCAGGAGGCGTCGTAGGAGTCGGGCACAATGCTTGTTGGGTGGTGGCCAAGGGCAGAGCCCCTAGTGGACCAATCCCCGGCTATCGAGGCTGGCTATCGGGACATAGAATGTCACCTCTGTGGTGGGGAAGGAGCCTGAGCTAGTTTGTGAGGTTGAGAGATACCTCCTAGATATAGTCGGGCTCACCTCAACACATGGCCTGGGCTCTGGAACCAGTCTCCTGGAGAGGGGCTGGACTCTGTTCCAGTCTGGAGTTGCCCTTGGTGAGAGGTGGCAAGCTGGGATGGGTATTCTCGTATACCCTTGGCTTACTGCCTGTACGTGAGTTTTCACTGGTGGACAAGGGGGTTGCTTCCCTGCACCTTTGGTCTGGGGAACAGGTCCTGACTGTTGTTTGCACTTATGCACCAAATGACAGTTCAGAGTACCCACTGTTTTTGGAGTTGCTGGGTGGGATGCTCGAAGGCGCTCCATCCAGTGACTCCGATCCTGTACTGGAAGACTTCAACACTCAATGGGCAATGACTGGGAGACCTGGTGGGGCGTGATGGGGAGAAATGGCCTGCCTGATATGAACCCGAATGGTGTTTTGTTATTGGACTTCTGAGCAAACCAAAGTTTGTCCATTAGAGTTGCGGCTGGTGGGTGGTTGGTTGGTTGGTTGGTTGGTGCCCGTCGTGGTGGTAATCCCTGAACCAGATGGTGGACACCGGAGTTGAAGTGAGCCATCAAGCTGAAGAAGGAGTTTATTGGGCTTGGTTAGCCTGCCGGACTCCAGAGGCAGCTGCCAGTACCGGCAGGCCAAGCAAAATGTGAATCAGGTGTTGGGCGAAGCAAAAACCCAGGTGTGGGAGGAGTTCAGTGAGGTCATGGAAAAAGACTTTTGTATGGCCTCGAAGCGATTCTGGCAAACCATCAGGCGACTCAAGACAGGAAAGCGATGTTCTATTCACATGGAATGTAGCGCAGGTGGGGTGCTGCTGAATTCCTGCTGAGGCTATAGTTGAGCAGTGGAAGGAATACTTCAAGGATCTCCTTAATCCCACTGACACACCTCCTGTGACAAGGGACATAACTCACCCATCACTGGGGGTGAGGTCACTCAGTGACCTCAGTGACATTACTGGGGGTGAGGTCACTGAGGTGGTTACACAGCTCTTTGGTGGCAGTTCCTGAGTTCCTGAAGGCTCTGGATGTTGTCTTGGTTGGCATGCCTCTGCAACGTTGCATGGAGATCTGGGGTGATGCCACTGGATTGGCAGACTGGGGTGGTGGTCCCCATCTTTAAGAAGGGGTACCGGAGAGTGTGCTCCAAATATTGGGGGATCACACTCCTCAGCCTCACCAGTAAGGCCTATGCCAGGGTCTTGGAAAGGAGGGTCCATTAGTCGAACCTCAGATTCAAGAGGAACAATGGGGTTTTCATCTTCGTTGCAGAACACTGGACCAGCTCTTTATCCTCTTGAGGATATTCAAGTGTGTGTGTGTGTGGGAGTTTGCCCATCTTGTCTACATGTGTTGTTGTGGGCTTGACAAAGACATTCGACCGCGTCCCTTGGGGTATCCTGTGGGGGGTGCTGCGGGAGTATGGGGTGCCATTCGGTCCCTGTATAGCAAGAGCTTGGGCCATATTGCCGGTAATAAGTCAGACTTGTTTCCTGTGGGTATTGACTTCGCCAGGGCTGCCCTTTGTCACCAATTCTGTTCATAATTTTTGTGGACAGAATTTCAGATGTAGCCAAGTGGCGGAAGGCTTCCGCCTTGGTAGCCTCAGAATCTCAACTCTGCTTTTTGTGGATGATGCGGTCCTGTTGCCCTCATCAGGTGGTGGCCTCCAACTCTGGAGTGGAACAGTTTGCAGCCAAGTGTGAAATGACTGGCATGAGAATTAGCATCTCTACATCTGAGTCTGTGGTCCTCAGCCAGAAAAGGGTGGAGTGCCCACTCCGGCTCAGGGACGAGTTGCTGCCCCAGGTGGAGGAGTTTAAGTATCTCGGGGTCTTGTTCACAAGTGATGGGAGAAGGGAGTGGGAGATTGACAGATGGATTTGGGCTGCATCTGCAGTGATGCGGAGGCTGTACCAGTCTGCCGTGGTGAAGAGGGAGCTGAGTGTAAAAGGGAAGCTGTCGATTTACCAGTCAGTCTACGCTTCTACCCTCAACCATGGTGACAAGTTTTGGGAAGTGACGGAAAGAACGAGATCACAGATACAAGCAGTAGAAATTATCCTCCTCAGGAGGGTGGCTGGCTTAGAGATAGGGTGAGGAGTGCAGTCATTCAGGAGGGGCTCAGAGTAGTTCACCTCCTGGGTGCCTCTTGGGTGAGGTGTTCTGACCATGTCCTACCAGGAAGAGGCCCTGGGACACGCTGGAGAGATTATACCTCTTGGATGGCCTGGGAATGCCTCGGTGTCCCCCCGATGAGCTGGAGGAGGTGGCTGGGGAGACGGAGGTCTGAGCTTCTCTGCTTAGGCTGCTGCCCCTGTGACCCAGCCCCAAATAAGTGTTTAAAAAAATGGATGGATGGATCTTAGGATACATTTTTGGTACTCTGTGTAGTGGTTATTTTGATATCAGGAATAGCTCTTACAGCCAAGCAAATAACACAGATGACTGTAAAACACAATAATCTCCTTACAGTACAAAAATAACCTTTTAGGGGGTAAAATAATATATGTGTGATAAGATAAGAAACATAAAAGCAGGACTAAAAATTTGGAATGTCTTACTCATCTTTGGATATGTAACAGTGTTTCGCCTCAATTACTCACCTGCAGGATCACAGTCATGATGTTTGCATGGTAACACAGATGGTGGGTGTGTCTTTGTAAATTATCAATAAGTTCCATCTGCTTCACTCAGACTGGGTCACTGGGTGGCTCCAGGGTATCTGGATTGGTTTAGATCGTGAGGGGCAAGTGAAGATGAGACTAGAGTGTGCATATGAGCGTGTATTTGTGTGGCAGTGGAATAGGGCGCGAGATCCGCTGATAACTGAGGCTCTGTGGGATTAACTGGGTGCATGCAGAGAGCACCATTTATCCTTGTGGGATATAGGCTAATGGGCCATATGTACCTGCTCATGCACAAGTGCATGCATTTGAGAGTCAGTGGCCAAGTGTATGAGCCAAAGTATTTGTGTAACATGTGTACCTGTGTGTTATAACCATAAGGATTTTAATAGGGTTTTTAATAGAGGTATGTTTAAGATAAGGGGTTAATAACTAAAAGTTGCCACTAAGGGTGTGTAAGAAGTGTTCAAATAGCAATAAATATGTGTGTGTAAGTGACAGTGAAGGCCATTGCAGATCTCTGCGTGCGCTTGCTGCTCATCATACCCACTGTACACCCCAGCAGGTCGTCACACAGCTAAAGTCCACCATTTGATGACTATAAAAATCCCCTCCTGTTTGTCTCTCTATTTGGCTCTAACTGTCTCTGCCTTTTCCACCACTAATGTACTTCAGCCTGCGTGTTTCACAACCACAACCTTTTTTTTTTTCTTTTTTTTTTTTTTGCCAGGGTGATTCATCAGTTGTCTCTGCTTTTGGATGCTTTGCCATGTAAAAACTGAGAAAGGGACTTATTAGTCAGACCTGGAGAATTTAATTAGACCTTTAAATGGTGTTGGCATTTACTCTTTTGATCACATCAAGAACAGAGGAAATGGATTCACTGCTGTTACTGAACGGTGGAGCAGTCGGCACTCACTGTGATGCCAGCCACAAAGAAAAATGGATTTGTAGAGATTGTTGGTTCAGTCTCTCCTTCCCTTTTTAGACGTCTCTTCCACCTACTCTCGTCCTACTATAGCTGTTCAAATCACCTGGAGGTGTGCAGTGCTGCTGGACAGACACACTGTATATGGGTTCTTACTCAAGCAAAGAATTGATTGGAACCAAAGAAGGCTGTTTCTATGTGATGTGCAGCTTTAAATGTAGCCTTCACCTCTGTCCTCTTTCTGCTCCCCTGGCTCACCAGATCAGCAAACTCCTGAGGACCATGATGCCAAACATTTGCAATACTCAGCTGGAAGCAGATTAAACCTTCACATTAGGAGCACACGCAGTTCAGGAAGAAAAATAAAAGGCAGTGTGTGGAAACAAGACACAAAAGCCACGCTGGAAGCTCAGTTGAACTGTATAACAGTGCTTTTAACTGAGCATATTTATACCATCTTTGTACGTTCCCTCATGTCAACTCTGATAGTTTCAGCAATCTACATCCAGGAATTTGCTGTCATCTGTGACTCCTTATATTGAGGCAATGGTTGTTATTCTCTCACTGATGAATGCAGCGAAAATGTAGCAGGAAATGCTCAGGAAGAACTAACCATACTGAACAGGCCAGTCACAATAGCTGCAGCTGTGTCAAAGCAACGTGTAGTTACATTTCCAGAGAGGTGCATGTCAGGTTACAGCATACGTTGCATCATAAGGTTTCAGAGGGGTTCGCAGTGTCGACACAACTACAGTTTAGATTTAACACAGAAGTATAAATCCCCTGTAAGCAAGCACCATTGTTTCCTAATTAACAGTAAATAGAAATTGCAGCTGAGGCTGATCGTATTGACCTTAATAAATAAAGCAATATGTGAGATTGCTGACTGTTGGTCACTAGTGGGCATGCTTCGGTTGTCTAGGTAGCCCTCTAATGTAAGGGTGGGCAATTAATTTTCCCAAGGGGCCACATGAGAAACTGGGACTGTTGTGGAGGGCTGCACCAATAAACTACATCTTCTTCCTCTTCTTTCAGGTACTACCTTAAGTGGTTGCCAACTTATAAAGAGATAAAAATTAATATTGAGCAGAATTGAGTTCAGTTTATTGGTGCAGCCCTCCACAACAGTCCCAGTTTATCATGTGGCCCCTCCAGGAAAATTAATTGCCCACCCCTGCTCTAATGTCTTTGCCACCTCCTCGTGTGAGTGTTATCCTTTGTTCCCACTGGTAGTTGCTTAAGACACTTGTGTCTGAATGAAAAAATATTGGCATATATATCGTAATATCAGATTTTTAAATCACTGAATATTAAGTATCAGTATCTGTCTTAAAAATCCTATATCAGTCAGCCTCTACCTGTAGATGTAAAGTTAAGCTGTCAAAAAAAGTTTTACTGTAATCCGCGCCATAATTTTCAAGACATTTCAGTCAAAAGCAAAAAGATCACCCTTATAGTGATGACTGAGAAGAGGTCAGGGTGTCAACCAGGGTTAATGGTCTGGGTAATGAGAGTACCTAAACTATGATTTATGACAACTGAGCCAGTTACTGAGCCTTTTTTTGAGAGATGTCAGTTAAAAATGTGCATTGCTAACACTGGTGAAGCAGGAATCTATCCAATATGCAAAGAATGGAAAAAAAAAAACATTGCTGGGAGCAATTGGGTGAAATCCCAGAAAACATGGGTGGAGAAAATAAATAAAAAGGGAGAAATGGAACTGGGTGAAAAAGATATGCGCAGACAAAGGAGAAGAAGAGGAGGGAGGCAGCCATAGCGAGGAAGATAAGAAATGGCAGCCAGAGCACAGAGAGAGCATTAGAATAAGGGATGAGAAGGACGAACTAATTCCAGTGTTCAGGGTGTTCAACACAACTGACAGAGTCTGTCTTTCTCTGTCGCTGCCACTGTGTACAGTGGCTAAGCAGGCTTTGCAGAGTAATTCTACTATTATTAGCCAGGATGACAGCTAATGCTGCAGCTAGACGATCAGGAAGAGTACAGATGGAGACCCTCTGTTTTTTTGTTTTTCGTTTTTTTTTGCATTTGTGTTTCCCAATTTAAAAAGATTGAGAAAAGTGAAAACACACAGTGGCCGCCTCTTAGTGCTACAAACAGAACTGTGTTCTCTTAGCAGGATCCAAGCAAGACAAGAGGCTATTCTTTGCATCTGCACCCAGACACAGTGTTTCCGCAGAGGAAAAGAGGAAGGTTCTGCATGTTTTCCCTAATCAAACTCCACTTCCCCTTTCATTTGCATAGAATGGCCTTTTCTTAAACTCTGCACAATGACTTTGTCTCACGGAAGTGGAAAAATCCAAAGCTGCTCTTCCCCCTAGTGGCGTGAAGGTCACAGTGCACGGACTTACGGCAGCAGGGTTGCAGGGGAAAGACTTGTAGCGTAGACGAGCAGAAGTGGAGGCAGAGAGCAGTTTGGCCAGCTAGAAGGAGTTAGGGTGGGGCAAGCGGGAAGTGATGGAGGCAAGAAAAGAGGAGGAGGGCGATATGGTAAAGATGGGAGAGAATTACAAATATTCTCTTTGAAGCTGAGTGTAGTCCCTGAAGAGGATGGTTGCGTATTTTGAGCAGAAAAATAGCCTGTCTGTGTTGTTTTTATACACACACAGTTGCCTCTTCCGGCAATGATCTTGACAGCTCTGCAGATAGAAGGAAGAGTCACAGACATGCTTTAAGCTTAAACACATGCAGATAGGCAATGAACTGGTCTTCACAAAACTCGAGTGGATCCATACGTTTGTCAAAATTGTCTACTCAGATCACATTGCTCCCACACATATGGGCTCTTGACCAAATGAGTAATCATCCCTGCAGGTATCCAGGCCCTGAGTGTGTGTGATTGCTTGTATGTGTGTGTTTGTGGGACTTTGTACTCCTCCTCTCGCCTCTCAGCTATGTAGGCTAACTCTCATATTGGATCCTATTATGTGTCAGGCCACCGCATGACTTACACAGGATTAGATGTGTTCCCTGCTGACTTCAAATTCATAATTGAGGTTTCAGATTCGCCTCTTTATAATTGGTCTAAAATTAATCAGTTTTTTTTTCATGTTTCTTTAACCTACTCACTTAGTCCTCTTTCTCGCTTAATCTAAATCTCTATTATACCTCTAGATTGACCCATCCCCCTCCCCCCGCATCGCTCCTCTGTGAAGACTCTCTCCTCTAAATATCACATCCCTCCCTCTCTTCCAGGTCCAAGATGGGCATCCTGGAATTTGGGCATCTTCATCTGTATCCGCTGTGCTGGTATCCATCGAAACCTGGGGGTCCACATCTCTAAGGTCAAGTCTGTAAACCTGGATCAGTGGACGCAGGAGCAAGTCCAGGTCAGAGGTCTTGACTGTGAAAATTGATAACAACAACGACAAAATCTTTAACTGTATATGCATAAAAGGTCCACTGTCACAATATTATCATCAATGTTTCATCAAGCAAAAGCAGCTAAAGTCATGATTTTCTGATTTCCAGCTTAGGGAGGGAGTAGTTTGTATTTGTCGGCATTAATGAAGCCATTTCACCTGTGAGAAAAGCCATGGGTTCTATTTGCAGAAGCCAGGTGAGGGGCATCCAATCAGAGGAAAGTTGGCTATTAGGGAGTGGGGCCTTTTAAAGAGAGGGATTGTTTCATACTGACTTTATGTTTTGAGTCATTATGCTAAAGCACCACAAGTTAACCATGTGCTGGCTCTATCTTTACATTTTGCATAAAAACTTAAGGGTGGTATTGATTTTCACATAAGACTATTAGCAAGAAAACACCTATTTTCTTTGCAGAAAATTTTGTTTTTTTATTTTTATAACAGGTGATCTAATACATTTGTTGGTGTGGTATATGTATATACAGACCATATCTGGCAGTTGGTATTTTCAGTATAGTACATTATAATAGGGGCTTTTCCAGTGCTAAGTAGCCACTTTCTCATTAGTATGCAGCTCATCTTGTCTGGATCTGATAGACAAGACAGTCAGCATGACGCTTCTCAGTGCAATGGGATTTCTTTGGTCAGCACTTTTTCTTTACTTCTCTACTCTCACTCCTGCTCTCTCATAGGATTACACTTTATTTGTATCACTTGAAATGCAAGGACACCTTGGATATTGGAACATTACAACATTTCTTTGCAATGAGTCTTGTTTTCTCCTCTGTTTGTGCCCCCAGTGCGTTCAAGAGATGGGAAATGCCAAGGCCAAACGTCTCTACGAGGCATTTTTACCTGAGTGCTTCCAGCGCCCCGAGACAGACCAGGCTGCCGAGATCTTCATCAGGGACAAATACGAAAAGAAGAAATACATGGATAAAGTCATTGACATCCAGATGCTCAGGGTGAGTCCGCACAAGCAGATATAAACGTTTGTTCTTGGGTCTCCAGCAGAATCTGCAGAACGGGTTTAGAGAGGGGAATTTGTCTTGCTTCTCTTTTCATCCTGTCTTCTACCCTTGAGCAACCTTAAGTGTCAGCAGACAAAATCACTTCTCTTCTCTGTGCAGAAAGAAAAGAGTTGTGACAACATCCCAAAAGAGCCAGTTGTATTTGAGAAGATGAAATTGGTAGGTGCATCGTTCCATTCTGTGTTCATACCATAGACCCAATTTAAAGATGTCAGAGTTGGCGTTCCGGCCTTTGTTGTCTTGGATTTGTTGACTATATTGTAAGTTAATAACATTTCCTCAAAAAAGCAAGAGATGCAGAACTGTTGCATTAATTATATTGATTTCCTCTCTTGTGACAGAAAAAAGACATCAGCCCGAAGACAGATTCCCAGTCTGTCACAGACCTGCTCGGCCTAGGTATTCTGTCTCATACACCTGCATGCATACACTTACAGCGAGTACAAAAAAATCAGAGCAGCCGGAAACTGCTATCTTAATATAGAACTGCTTTTATGTTGCTAGTCTGCATCCTAAAAAGCAAATAAACACACCAGACATCTATTTTAGGACAGAGAGCTGGAATCTTAATTAGATAAATTGTTTTGAGCATCGATACCTGAAAAGGTTATTATCATCATCACCTCCTCTATTAGATGCCCCAGCTCCGAGCCCTGTGGTGTCTAATGGTGGAGGATGTGTTCCAGACAGTAATGAGAGCCCAGTGGTGTCTAACGCAGCCCTGGCACACTCTGCCCTGGATCTCTTCAACTCCCTCCCAGCCCCCTCCTCTGCTTCCTCTACAAAAAGCACGGTAGTAGATAAGACACTGTGCATAGTGTATGATGCCATGTTTTTATTTGTTTCTTTTTCACCTTTACTTACATTCTGACAGATTTTTATTTTTACCTTGTGTCTGTTCATGTCACCCTCCAGCCTGTTTCCAGTGCCATGCCTCAGAGCAGAGTGACTGCCTCAGTGCCTGAGAACCTCAGCTTGTTCTTAGACCCAGCACCCAGAGCAGAGGAGGGCACTGTCAAGAAACTATCCAAGGACTCCATTCTTTCCCTGTACGCCTCCACTCCCTCGGTACATGCAAGCAGTATGGCTGCACATGGTGAGAACTCAATAGATCTCTGTCAGATCTGGATATTTACAGTCTAATAGTTTGATCATCATTACTGGTGTCTGATTGTTCTCAGCAGGGTTGTACATGAACCAAATGGGATATCCAACACACCCGTACGGTTCATACCATTCTTTGGCCCAGGCAGGGGGAATGGGGGGCACTATGATGACATCACAGATGGCCATGATGGGACAGCAACAGAGCAGGATGATGGTGGTGCCACAAAACAGCATGATTGGAATTCAGCAGAACTGCGTGATGGGGCAGCAGAATGGCTTGATGGGCGCTCAGGGCGTCGTGGCTCAGCCTAGCGGAGTTGTGCCGTCACCCTACATGACAGGAATGATGGGACAGCAGCAAGCTGGAATGATGGTACAGCAGCAGAACAGCGTTATGGGACAGCAACAGAGTGGGATGGTGGGACAGCAGCAGGTTGGGAGTTTGGCCACATTACCCCACCAGCAGGTTTACGGGGTCCAGCAAGCCCAGCAGCTACAGTGGAACATCAGCCAGGTGTGTGTTTTGGGTTCTGAGAGTTGTGAAAGCAGTGAGCATGCTTCTAAAGTTTGCTTCGTGCCTTTCAGGTGACTCAGCATATGGCCGGCATGAATCTCTACAACACCAGCGGTGTGACGGGATACAGCGGTCAACAAACAGGAGGTTCAGCAGCTCCAAGTTCGGCGCACATGACGGCACACGTGTGGAAATGATCTCGTCTCTCAGAGAATCGATGGAGCACCAACGACCCGCAAAAAAGAGAGGGAAACGCTGTGGATCAGACTCTCCATAAAACATTTTTTTAATGCAAGGGAGGAGGAGGAGACTGATGTGGAGAAGAAGAAGAAGGTTTGAGAAACCACTACTACCTCTCTCTCTCCTCTCTGGCTGCGCTTTCTCTTGCCGTCTCATGCATAGCCATGTTCTGCAGATTTCCATGTTTGCCTTCAGGACCTTTTAATATGACAACCAACAGGGTTCTGAGGCCACTGGTTAGGACTCCAGAGCTTTCTTTGTACTATTATGAGGGAGAGCTGCGCGCAGAAACGTTTGAGGGCGTCAGCAGCTGCTTAGGTTTTGGAGAATTTTACCATGTCATATTTAATCAGATAGCAGTGAGGTCATGCATTGGGGGTAGCCTAGCTTTAAAAGCTCAAGCAGAGTGAGACAGAGGAGGAGCTTAAATAGGTGGCTCATATTTTAAATGTATTAATTTACATTAACAGTATTTACCCAGCTGATGGAGCTACATTTTAATAGCAAACATACTTACGAAGTGGGACAACTGCAACTTTATTCAGCCAGTTTCGAGGTGAAGATTTCGCGCTTTGCAGAAGCTGCTGCTAATTCACTTAAAAATCCTTAAAAACATCTAAGCTAGGCTAGCCTAACAGCCCCTTCATGCTGCATGCAGGAGACAAATGCGTGTAACCATTTTTAACCCGTCCAACAATATTTAATCCAAGCAACAAAGCCTACCTAAACAGCCCTTAATTATGATGTCTTCATCTCAGTTTATAGAGGGCTTCTTTTTAGAATCTATAATCTTAACTTTTAAGTGTCAAAAGTCCTGAACTGGATTTTGGGAGACCAAAGATCAACACTAGCTTTATTCTAAGTGCACAGTATTCCGGTATGCTTTTTCCTGTTTAGCCACTTAACTAGTGATTAGCAGCAAACAAACACAAAAACCGTTCAGCAGTCCAGCATTACGATCACTAACCACTGTGCTGTTCTTTCACCGAGGCTTAGGGACACTTTTTAAAAGAAGTAATCTGCATGCAGTGTCATCAGCGCCCGCACACCTCCAGTTAAGACTCTACCTTGTATATTAGTGGCCTCAAATAATGTTGAATGTCTGTAAATAGGAGGAGAAATGGAGAGGTGGGAGTAGAGGCGGAAATTTCGAGGTACAGGTCGGTCGTGTTTCAGATGCTTCCACTGAATTGCATGAAAAGAATGTTTATCTAGCTCTGATTGTATGTACTGTACTTCCTGTCTGTTCAGATTTTGCGAATGTGTCTCTGAATGTTTCTCACGCTGCCGTACGTCAGTCTTTGACCACAGCCGACACACACACAACAAAGAAGTTAAAAAACAAAAATTAAAAAAAAAACAGAAACAAATTTCAGTAAACGCGTGATCTGAATGTTTGTTTCTGATATACTGCTTCAAGAAATGTACGCTCTCAAACATCTGCACAATCAAGGTGGAGGAAAACTGTGAGCAGTTTTTTTTGGGGGGGAGGGCAAATTTGACCAAACCACATTGTGAGGCGAAAAGTGATTGTACAACCGCAATCTGTCACATCTGTTTTAGCTGCTACTTGTATGCTTCTCCCACACAAAACCATCTCTGTGTCCTGATTTCTCTTCTCCTTATTGCTAAATCTGCCTTTTCTGATGAACGCTTATGGAAATACTCTGTATTTCATTTTTTAAAAAAAATTTTTTTCTTATGTTAAACCACTTTGGTGTCAAGCTGCTGCTTTTCTTGCAATGGGTAACAATGTAGGAGGTGCCTGCGTGTGGCACAATAGGACTTATTTCAAACTTATCTCATTTGGTTGGTGGTTCATGAAGGCAATAGTGTGACAGCAGCAGTCACCTTTTCCACTGAGGGGAGCATTAATACAGGAGAGAATCGTCCAGCACAGTAACAGCAAATCTGCCAGTCAACAGACGTTTCTGGAAAGGCAGTAAAAAAAATTAATTTTCCTTTTTTGTGTGTGCGTGTGCGTGTGTGTGTGTGTGTGTGTGTCTGTCCAGTATGTTTTCTGTGAAATAAAAGCAAACACAGGAATGTAACTTTTTATGTACTTGTCGGTCAAGATATTGTATATTATGATTCTTTATCAGAATATCGCCACACATCACGTTTCTTTAACAAGATGTTCTGTGTATTTAGTTTGCCATTTTTTTTCCACATGCACCCCCCCTTAGACAACTTCAATAAAATGTAACAATGTATATGTGACATACGATAACTGTCTCTGCAAAAACATATAAATAAATATTGTTTTGGTTAAATTTGATGTGTTATTTCAGATTTTTAGCTGTTCGTTGTCTCTAGTCCCTTCTCTTTATTCATTATCACCATCAACCCACACAAATGCCTGTTCATGTGATTCTTCTGCATGAATTGTTTGCATTTTGCAGAAAATCATCCATCATACTTGATTGCTGCCTCCAAAAAGAAAGACTCCAGCTACATGGAGTTTACTGGTTATGATGTTTTTGTGGCCAGAAAGGTCACAGAGTTCAAGTTAATTTGAGTAGAGAGATGTTAATGTTGCTCTGTAGTCACAGGATTTGAACAACAGTAAGTGGCCTTCCTTATGAGCTCTCCAAAAGCAGCTAAAACTGCAACAATGCAATTTTCTAAAGCTTGTTTTCACTGCCCACTAGTGGCCAAAAACAAAGTGTTACTGTACATATTCATATGTGGCTAATTCTTGATTAAAGATGGGTCATACTCCAAAGCATAACCTGCTTTATTGTCTATTTTAATCTACATCGGGCCCTAATTTAAAAGATGAGCATATGAGTTCATCTGAGTAGCAACTGAGGTCATAAATTCAGGAGGAAAGCTTTTGCTGAGGTCATAAAGTGAGCGAGCAGTATTGTTAGTTTTTTTCCCCTCATAGACTTCTATACAGCTGACTTCTTTTTCCATTGGGGGTACAGGCCCCCTGCTCTCCACCAGAAAGCATGCAGCTCTTCTTTTATAGGATTGCCACATTGTCAGATTCATCAAAGGTCAACAACTAATGCACGACTTAAGATTGTAGGATTGAAAACACTGAAAAGAAAATGTCTGTGATTCAAATAAACTTTATTGACTTTGCGTCCAGATGTCAAAGGGCATGCAAATACAGGCTTCTGAATCCTTTTTTTTTATTTTTTTAAACTCAGTTTGGTTCTATTTTCTTACAAAACTACGTGCACCTTAAGTAATCAATTTTGCAACGTACAAACCACAAAAATACCGGTTTTACATTATCAAATACTGCACATAGAAAACATTTACAAAGCACGGGTATAAAATTACAGCTCCCTTTGTTTCTCTTCTTTGTCATAAACCGCATCCTTTCATCAGCTGCTCGAACACTCCTCGGTGGAACGTTTAAGGCCGGTTCGGAAAAGACAACCACTCATTTACCAAAAAAAAAACAGCGATTCCAATTTAATTAGGCTGAATAATCCGTAATTTAAAAAAAAAAAGAAAAAGAAAAAGAAGGCATCAGTCTGCTGCATGTGCTTTGGGAATGTCAGCGTGATGCATTCAATTATTACAACTACACTCATTTAGAGGCTCCACGTTAAACCATTAAGTTCAGGTTGTGTTTTTTATGTTGTTCTTTTTTGTGCATGCTTTGCCAGGTTTGATAAGATGAGGGTTGTCTTGATAGCGGGGAAGGGGAGCTACTGCGGCCCTGATACAGTCTGACAGACGGCGAAAAAGGACAGAAAGGTTACTAAGTGAAGTTTTTTGCTGTGATCACTGACTCAGACGCGAATGAAGACAAACCTGCTATTTCCATCAGGTCAGCGGCGACGTCGCTGGAATGCATGCTTCTTAAAAAAAAAAAGCAACTTTAAACAAATAAATTGATCGTGAGGGCTACTGTAACATAGCAGTTATTCGCACTGCGCTGCATGCTTTTGTTGCGTTGCTTCTAGTGCTTGAAAACGTGGTTACACTTTATCTTATTTGTGGTAGCTCAGCTGATACCGACACCACATCCCCAGCTCAGCTCCAGGTCATGAGGGTGAAGGTGCTACGGCCAGTGTTTATTGCCGGAAGAAATACATCTGAAAATGTAAGGCTAGGTTCATGCTACTTTAAGATACAGCGTTTTCTTTAAAAAAAAAAAAAGTTACTTTGCATCTCTTTTGATGCTGTTCTGGGTCTAATCGTCCTCATCGTTGTCACTTATTAGTCTCATCGTGATCATACCATCGTTAGAGATTAAATACAAGATCAGAGTAACCATGCGGCAAATATTTTCTAGCTCATAGTATAAGTATAACAATTCCATCGGCTTTGTAGATAAGTCGTTACGCTGGGGGCAGGGAAGCGATCCTTTCTGCTCGAAACCCATCGTGGCGATTGAAATAAATAAAACTGCATTTCGCCAGACGGAATTCATGCTTGTTTACAAACACAGAGCTGTTCCTTTAAAACACAAATCATAAGACATAGAGTATACAGTACAGTAAAAGTAGGGCCTCCCCCTCCCTGACCAGGCGCAGGCGAGGTCCCCTGGAAAGTCTTCAAAGAGACGGTATAGCAAACAAGATGACAAAAAAGTTACACTCCTCCTTGGTGTAAGGGTTTAGAAATACATTCATAAAACTATACATATACACATAGAGAACTTCAGTACAATATTCCAAGCAAAATACATTTTTGTCAAAACTTTCGGCTGTGCGCTACAAGAGTGAAGCAATGTCTCCTACGCAATGTAAGGCCATTGTAAACTGAACAAGCCCTCATTTTTGCAAAAAAAAAAAAATCTAAAGGCAGGTTTTGCCCACGCTCTCCTCCTCCTCCCCCTCCTCTAAAATAATACCTCTGTCCTTAGAAAAATAAAATACACTTTCAATATAGTGCACAAACAATGATTGGAGTATACTGATGTGTTATTAATGTTTTATACACAATAATTTTTTTTTTAAACAGCAAGTTTGTGGGAGTTTTACATTCTAAGCATTCCCATCCTTCCCATTCAAATCTCGCCTGAGCCACGTTGACTTGCTGTCTTATCTGTGTGCTTCATGCATCTGCATGCCTTCACATTCAAACAGTCTACGCATCGCTGCAACCTACCTGATCTCTGTCCCACCATCCCTGCTGCTAATGAGGCTTCACCTCCCTTTTATTTAAATTATTTTCTCAAACCTAGCAAAGTTAATAAACTGTGTCCAAAAAACTCAAATGACCTTGTGTGAGACAATGATCATGTGACACTACATTGTTTTTCTTTTTTTTTTTAAATCAATGGTAAGTTCATATCTGAAAAACCCTGATCCTTAGATTTGATTCATTTGTGGTCCCCAACCTTAAAAGTGGATTTTCAATCAATATCTATGCACTTCTCTCTCTCACTCACTCATATCTTGCTGCATTGCCACTCACTATGCGTCACACAACACAATAAATGCATCTCATTAAAAGACACACACCCACACTACACTTTAAAGAAAGGCAGTATTTAAACTTCTCCTCTTGGTTGCAGGAATCAAAGGATTTGGACATATTTGGCCCTCTGCCTGCCATAAATACACTTCTTATAAGATATATAATACATCTCTTTGCATCGTCTATTTTTGTCCTACTTTCAGTCATTAGAATGGTTAATGCTTTGGGGAAAATTGATATACAGCAAAGGGACACACACAAGCTCCATAAACACTTGGAAAAATATTAACAGTATTTTGAGAGTTTACCAAGGACTTACACAGGTCTATAAATGTCATGATCTTTTTTCACTATTATTCAGTTTATTTATATAGATTTTTTTTCTTTTTCACTTCTTGTCAACCAAGTTGTGCACACTAAGGAGAAAGTGTGCAAAGAAAGTGTCCATATTTGTATATTATGCCAGCTGTCCACAAAAATAAATAAATAAAAATCAATACATAAAACTATTTCATACGCGCGACCACATCAGTACAGATCCAGCAAGGAATAGCTCCAAAACACAAAACAAATTGGAACCCAGACCTTGACAGTACCTCTATAAAAAAAAAAAGAAAACGTTTTGTATATATATGAGGGGAGGATTAAAAAAATAAATAAAAATCCTCCCAAAAATTCAAGAATGCCAGAGATCCCTTTACCCAAAGTTCAAAAAGCATTTAAATGAGAATCGTGTTGGTCTGAGGTGCTGAGAGACAAAATGCCTCACATTTTCCCTTTTCTTTTCTTTTTTTCTTTTTTTTTTTTTTGCAGAAAGATGAAGAGATGAAATGAGCTACACAGAAAACACACGTGGTGGTGATAAAACCAAATCCAGAGCTCATAATACACACACAAGCTTTGAGCAGCCTCTAGCTCTAGACTGTCTTTGCACTCCTTCAAATATGACCTGTTTTAGTGTGTATACACGATTTGGTATAGATTTAAAAAAAAAAAAAAGAAAAAAAAAAGACATCTTCACTTTAAATAAACCAGTAAGAAAAAAGGACCTTATTTTGGTGTGCTACTCCTCTGCTGTCAGTGAAGACTGATCACCGCGGCTTTAACTAGAACGGCCATCAGGTCACACTTCTGCTCCCCCGCCTGCAAATATCCCTAATAGTTAATGCAAAATGGATTTACGGGAAACCGTGGTTGAAAAAGGTTTTCTCAAATAAGACGATGCTAAAAGCTTCCTTTTGTATGTGGCCGAACAAGGTTAAAAGCGACAGCTGGGACGCATGCCTTTATGGGGCCTAAAGCCCGCAGCAGAAGTCACCTGGATCAGCTGTTCTAGTGCACTCGAGTTACATTTCCATGCTGGAATTCAAAGATGTGCAGTGCAATGTGTCGAAATGAAATGCACACAAATTAAGTAGTCAGCCACTGCGAGTTCAGCATACATATTTTCCAGTAAAGTGCAATTTGAAACGCAAACAGGCCACCTGACAGGAAATGTATAAAATGAGAGCGCTGAAGGTGTGTTCCTGCCGTACTGCACCTGAAACGAGTAAAAGTACCATATACGGCAGGTTACCGTGTGCGCTAGTAAAGTAATACTGGCATAATAGTCGGCTATCACAAAGAAATTCAATTCCCGTTGACACATTTACAAGAGGTTTAGTTAGCGTCAAGGAGAAAGTAGGGGGGTTAAAGGTTTTACCAGCTGTGTGCGTGTTTGCCTGTGTTCGTGTGCACCCGGCCGGGTCTCTGATCAGACGCTCGCCACCTCCCTGCATCCTTCATCAAGCAGGATGACGACAAAAATGGGGAAATCGACTGGAAGTCGGAACAAGTCCAGGTGCTGGTAGACAGACCCCCCCCCCTGGGCTAGAAAGAGGTCACATTTCTCCGAACGCCGAAACTGAAGGCAGGGATCATAAATGTGTTCATCCGCAAACGTGCGGCTGGCTGACTAATCTGTTCTCTTCTTCCGCAGATAGTGATGGAACCAACCCCGTGGTCCGAAGCCCGATCCCTCTCCCCCAACTCAGTGCAGTGCTCCCTTCTCAGCACAAAATAAAGCAGCACTACACTCCTGTTACATTGGTCAAGGCAAGCTAAATAAAAAGATTTAAGCACTTTAAAATGCCTCGCAAGCAAACATGCAGAATGCAGCCGACACATATATAAACACAAATAAGTCTTTAACTATCTATTTTGATATATATTTATATATATCTATATATAAACTCTGCCCTGTGAAAATTATAGAATAGCAGTGTTGCTACCTCACATAATAGCCATTATGTGAATATCCGAGCCTGTTACCCAGGTATGTTTGTGTGTTTGGCCAACTGTTCCCAGCTTGTGTGTGTGTGTGTGTGTAAAGTGTATCTTCTATTTTTTTGCATTACATCTAAGTCATAGACTCTGCTACATATCCATATTTTATATTGTATACTAGTTCACCTACTACTTATAGTAATAATAACAACAATAACAATTGCTTTGGTTTTAAAAAATAAAGTTCTTCTTCTTAGTTTGGCATAGAGAGTTTAGAAACTGGCATCGGGATGTGCCCTGGGATGAGCTGTGCCACGGAAATCTTGGACTGCAGAACATGGCACCCGGTGAATCCTGGTTTCGTGGTATGAAATGCTTGAAACAGGTGGGTGAAAAATGCTACATGTTCAGGTCTACGTGTCCTCCCGGATTTGGATCTGCTAGTAGTTTAGCCAACTAACACTGACCAGTGGGTAAGAGCATGAACGACGATAGGGAGGATATTCCAGTAAAGAATATGGCAGCATGTTGAGAGCGCATGTGTGTTAATGTGGATGAGATCGAGTATTTGTATGTATGTCGAGTGTGTTGTCCTGTGCAGATGCATCTCTTTGTGTATGTATGCCTACCTGCCTTGCATTTCAGATATAGTCGTCGTGTATATACAGTACGTGCGTCTGTGTCTGCCTGACTCTTCCTTGTGCGTGCGTGTGTGTGTGTGTGTGTGTGTGTGTGTGCGCTGTCCTGGGTGTCTAGGTGCATGAAGGGCTGGTGGCGCTCTCCAGGGAGGACTGAGAGAGGCGTCTGGTGAGGGGTCCAATGCTGGGGTCTGCCAGAGAGGAGGTAGGGAACAGCTTGTACCAGCCGCTGACTGTGGCAGACAGGTCCAAGTCCTCCAGAAGGATTTGGGCCATTCCCATGAAGCACTTGTGGTCCATACGCCCATAATCCCCCCACACTATTACCTGGAGAAGAAATGACAGTACAATTTATCATTGATTTCCTGTGCCGTGGAAACTTCTATATGAAACTGCACCTATTTACCATTTTCCTAACAAAATATAAAGAAATGTGGTGTGGCATTTGCACAGTACTATTAGCTATACTCGTCAGTGTCAATGCACTTATGCACTAAAAATAGCAAGTGTCAGTATAAAACTACGTAATAGAGTCACGTCAGTTACAGCCTGCACTAAGGGGTGTTACAATAACTCGGTACTGACAATGACTGTTAACTTTAACAGTAAAAGTTAACAGTCAATAATGTGTCAGTAATGCACTTAAGATAATACTGTAAATAAATGCATGATTTTCTGTGCTTTTGTACAGTTACAGTTAGAGACACTCTCACCAGTGTAATGCACTTGTAATTTGAATTTAAATTTTTTTTTTACACACTCCTGTTCCTGGAAAGTCCATGAAAGACATTTCAGTTCTTCAAAATAACTGAAGTGACAGAGGGTGGACACTGATTCGAGAGAAGCTTCATTATTGGATGCCGGAATAGTCGTGGAAAATTAAAAAAGGCTCGCAAAAGAGAATTGCTCACCTGTAGGACTTTGCCCTGAGGACTCTCATCAAACAACAGAGCCTGCTGGTAGGTGGGGTCCAGAGTCTTTTTCACTACTTTGGTTTTCTTCTTGGCCAAGCACACTCCATTCTCTAGAACATACACCTTCACGTAGGTTGCTGAGGACATAAAAAAAAACAAAACAAAATAAACAGTGAGCCTCGTGCATGTGCTGCTGAGCCCATAAAAGTTTTCAGCAGTAAGTCAGTACCCGGTATGTTCTTGGAGCCTGGTTTGGGGATCAACCCTCTGGCCTGGTTGACCTCCACCTCCAGCTGTCCTCCTCTGTCTACCATGCCTACATGTACATCCCCTACACCACAATAAAAAACAAAGTTTAAATGCAGCAGAGGTCTGAGGTGCTCAGCTAACCATCAACTGAGAGCTTGAATTGCAGCTGCAACAGTCGATGCCCAACAGCAGAGGGCCACACAGAGCTACAAGACTGTCTTCACCACCAGGTACAGAAGAGCACACTGCTCTGTTGAGTTGTTTTTCAGAACCAGTGACCTTTACATGAAAGATTTATATCTCACGCAAGAATAACTTAATTCGTGCTGAGTTATTGCGCAGTACTTAAAAATGTAGCTGTGCATTTAAGTGAATGTAGTGTATGCTGCAAAATGTTTTAGACAAAAACGTCCGAGTTTCTGATTGATAAGGAATTAACTGACTCGTTATATGTGATATATTGTCTCACACACAAATCTTGCACCTACATTTCAATCAAATGCTGTCAAAAAAAAACAGTGGATGACATTAACTAGATTTGTATGACAACAATAGGTGAGAATGTGGTGGACTGCACGGACAAAGCTGGTGATACTGGTCTTCGACACTCTTACCCATTGGGGGTGTAGCTAACGTTTGCCGGCCCACGATCTGAGCGGGACCTAGTCCGTCCAGAAAGTCACTGAACTGGCTCTCGGGCCCCAGGCGTGTGGTAGGGAAGACAAACCTGTGAGAGAAGAAACAGAATCGTGATGGATGAATGGGTATTGTGTATACGGACGAGTGGATGGATAAACTGCTGGACAGGCACGCACGTTCCATCAGAGCTATTTGAGTTAGTGCTGCCGTCAGTTGAGTCTTTGCTGCCCTGCCGTGTCACCCGATTCCTCATCTCGACGGCGATGCCGGTCTCCGTGCTCCGCCGGATGGTGCTGCGGAGCTTCTTCGTCCCGCCGTCTGAAAACAGAACACAGAGGTCACAGTCCCTTCTCTAAGTGCCCTTATTAAAACAGGATAATCCACTAAGCATAATAATCAGAGGAAGTCACAGAGCTGCCTGATAAGGAAGTCAGGTATTACACAGGGCCGACAGCTGCATGATAATCCACCTGTGAAATTATGACCTTTTACAAGCTTAAAATATACTTTCTAAAGCCTCAAATTAGGTTTACATACATATAATCTCAGTTGCACAAATGCTTTCCTACGTTATTTAAAAAAAAAAAAAAACATGTTTATGTTCATGTATTTTTTTCGTGTGTATACAATGTTTGCTTTTTCAAAGCCTCCCACCACAAATGAGAAGTTTGCCTTGAAAGCGCAGATCCCTCCACTCTTTATTATGACGCAAGGCCACTCAAGCGAGAAGGCAATCTCACCTAATATCCACTGGGATGTCCCCGTGTTACCAAAAAAAAATAGCTCCACAACACAGGTATTTACTCTATAGTCCATTTTAAACAAGCAAAGCCCATTTTGCAATGGCTGTTGTGACTAGGGAGCGATAAACCTTTAGGGGGAACTCCTGAGCCTTGGCTTGTAAAGCAGAAACACACACAAATTGGCAGCACAGGGAGAGTAGTGGGTGGTGGGGCAAACGGAGAGGTGAGAGGCTGAGCTCAGAAAGATGAGGAGAGGAGGGGTATTAAGGCATTACAACTCCTGCTGACGCTAGGAGAATGAGAGCAAGCCCAGAGAGTGCTAACCCCAGAAGAAGCTTTCAGGACATCATCCCCTGTAATGACACACTGTATCTCCCTGTGACTCGGCATGCTGAAAAAGCAGCAGGGCACAGATGAGGTGATTTGGGTTCGGGATATGGCATTTAAGGTTGTGCAACTCTTCCCTTCGCTTTTATCACTCCACATCAATATCCTTCTTGCAGCATTAGCCAGAGTTTTATCAAAGAGCTGATATATGCAGGCTAATTTCTGCTCATTTTTCTGCTTTAAAATGTGGAGATATTTTTCTTTTCTTTTCCATTTATTAATCTTGAGTTCTCTAAGTTTTGTTTGGCGAAAACAAGAGATAGGAAGCTGTTACCTTGGTTGTTTTTATATAATATAGATATAGAGCCACAAAGATGAGATCCATTGATAATAAAATTAGCCATTTTCAGCATTGATATTTGCTTCTGTGCATTCATCATTACTGAGTAATTAAATTACACTTTTTACCAACTAAAGTAGAAGAAAATGATGTTATTTTTGAGTTAATAAAACAAACAGATGTCCACAAATGTAAATTATCTAAGATAAATGCAGTGGACTCCATTCACGTCTTACTGCATGCAACATGTGCATAAAATGTCTGCACGTGAACAGTCTGGCCCACACGGTGACAGTTTAGTCACACAGGAGGATGAGAAAGCAGCTGTGAGCTGTCATGCCAGCAAAGCTTGCTTTTTAAGGACCTCCACAGTGGCTCTGACTAATTTCTGGGTCAACACTTTGAAAGGGGCTCTCTGGCCAAACATTTTTTTTTTTTAAAACCCGCAGTGGAGATTAAACGCTTTCCCCTTCTTTGAACATGTTAATTATGAGGCAAATCACTGCTTATCAAAGCAATAACATCACATCACAGAGCTCCTCATGACTGCAGCTGTGGTTGCTGTAGAAACATGTATATCTCCCCTGTATAGGAGCGTGGACATATAGCACAACGGTGCGGTGAAGGCAGCACAGCAGACTTTACAAGTGGTTCCTTATTGCTGCCAGTTAAGCAAACACCCAGCCACCTCACTTCATTAGCCCGAGCATCTCCACTGTCATTAAGCATCCTCACCATGCCAGGCTCATTACCATGACAACACCCTGCATCATCACCACCACTGTGGAGATAGACAGCAAATAGAGCCACTTGATGAGAGTTTTGGGGGTTAAAATAATAATGATGACAGAGAAGGAAAGATCTATCTATCTGTTCGACCTCCTCTCGCTCTCGCTTAAGGAATTCTTAAAATAAAGTGCTACAGATTACTGAACGGAGCTCTAAAATCGAGCTGAAAATAAATCGGGGTGCATCCCACATTATCTAAAATGCTGTTGATGTTGATGCAACAAGCTAAAGAGATGCAAGTCAGGCTGAAGCTGACTAGCATAAACCTTTCCAAAAATGCTTCATATGTGGGGCTCTAAAGAGGACAGCGGGCAAGTGCTGAGGAGAGATGGTTGAAAAGGAAGATGAGAATGATGGGGTCCCGTGAGTATTGAAGATGAGGAGAGGGGTGCTGCCTTCTGCTGCCTTCTATTTATAATCCTGCAGTAAAGAATGTGTGTGTGTGTGTGTGTGTGTGTGTGTGTGTGTGTGTGTGTGTGTGTGTGTGTGTGTGAGTGAGTGAGTGAGTGCATGCGAGAGAGAGAGGGAGGGAGGAGGAAAGGTCTGTGTGTTTTGTAGCACAACACCCAGACAAACTCCATGCACTCCTGCTGCCATGACAACCCCCGCCCTCGGATCTGGACATCAGACAATGCCACCTGAGACAACTGGCACCATAGAGACAGGCTCATACGCCGTTGCTTTTTCAAAAAAAAACATAAGAATAATAATGATTTCTCAAGGAAACGCTTGACTGGAACTTCTGCACTAACTTCCTCCACAAAACTTCACTCACTCACAGCCAAGCCGCACGAGTCTGCTGACGAGTATGTTTACCTCTTAACATAATTAGGCTGCAAGTGTGACAATGCCTCTGCCATGATGATGAGCAGATTCACGCACACAAGTGGGAGATCTGCAGTGTTGGACGATCAAGAAGCTATTCATTTAACTTCATTTCCACACTTGTTACTCGTTTGCCTACCGGGCCCTCCCCTCTCATGAAAACAGCCCCTTCCTCAGTGCGAAGCAGTGATCTCTTCCTTCCTATTTAATCCCCTCCTCCTCCTTCCTCGTCTGCTCTTTCCCTCCATTTGTTTCCATGGCAATGCCTTCTGCATTGCACCAAGAGCCCCGGCCGGCATGTTCGCTCATAAGCCTTTCCCCCTTACTCTGTGTCTTTCTGTGTTCATATTGTCCACTCCACAAATCCCCCGCTCTTTAATTCGAGCCTCCGCTTCTTTTCCTCTGTCTTTCTTTTATTGGTCTGCTTTCCCTCCAGCTGTTTGTCTGCCATTTATCTTTCCCCCTTTTTCCTATGCACTTCTTCTTTTTTACTTTATCTGCCTTATCTGATATCCTGCTTCATAATCAGTGTGACTGCATTTTCTCCTTCTCTGCTGGTAAATTGTTACACTTTTAACATCAAAAACGCACACATCCCGGAAGAAGTAATTAGAGGTTGTCTGACATATATGACATTTGAACAGTTAAAATAGCAACATTACATAAGCTGTTGTACTTTATTGCGCTAGAGTAGAGGCTTTTTGGTCTCTGTGAGCTACAAAGCAGTTAAAGTGTCTCCTGTTGGCTTCACTGTGATGAGTAATACCTCGCTCCTGAAAACAACCTCATGAATCTCACGGAAATGTGAAGCCCGAGAAGCAACAACACACTCTAAACTTTCTTTCTGAGCTGCTTATGTTTGACTATCATGGCAAAAGAAACAGAAGGGTTGGGGTGGAAAGAATTAATAGCTTCAGTGCTGAAGATTAGCAGAAAAGGTGCGACTGCTTAAAATGCCAACAATGCAGAAAAGAGCCATACACTGTGACTGCACGCACACTCACACATGACATATAGCTGCTGAGGGCGTGTGTGTGTGTATGTATGTGCACGGGCGTGCGTGCTCAATAGATCATTAAAACTGCTCTGACATTTGGAGAGCACACTGATGAAGCCGTTCTCATTATATGTCTGTAATACAGAATGCTGTTTTTAGACTCCCAGGCTGCGCCGACATGCCTATTGGATGCACCGGTGACGGCAACGATCCACCATGCATAGCAACAGTATCCAAGCATGGGTGTTGGAGATGAAGGATATGTTGTGTCATATTTACCACCAGACCCCAGCTAAATTTGGACAAAGGGAAGATTCAAAGTAGAAGCTTATGTAAGACCAAGAGGTTATAGAGTATATATGAATCAGAGATTCAGAGCCATATTTACAGTTTACACAATCCATGTACAGTATCATATGACACATTCGTAGTCGTTTCTGCAGCAGGCATTTCATTCAACATGAGTCAAGTCAGGAAATAAACTTTATTCAGCAAATGAAAAGCTTAGACTAAGTTGGATGGTTTTACTCTTTGGGACAACCCACAATTTAACCCTCTAAACATGTTCATTAGAAATCATCAACAATCATCAAAAAAATCATCAATCATCAGAAGCATCCTTACCTCAAGGCCAACCACCTTAGGAAATTAAAATCCTAAAAATGAAAACTTATCATAAACTTGGGATTAGCGTACTACTTTTGGCCACAGACTGTATATAAAAAATGGACCCATGTGAGGCCACCCATTTGTTTTTTGACTACTGCTTTAAAGCCTTGAATCTGGCATTTTGGCCACTGCCACTGGATGAAACAGTGAAGTGTCAAGTTTTCAGCTGAAGCTGGTTGGCTTATTTAACAAAAATTGTCTCACAAAAGCAGATTTCTCCTAATTAGTACCAACATAAAAAAAACATAATACTAGAACTTAAAGCACTGATAAAAGTGAAGATTTCCTAAAAGAATGATTAATACAGTGAGCGCACAGTAACGTATGGTATTTGTCAGATAATTCCTTAAAGAAAAATCCAAAGTGCCTGAAGATAAGTTAGCTAGCAGCTATTTTGTTTGCACTAGTGACAGTGTTAGTATACTTCTGATAATCCTTTAAGTCCTAGTACAACAGACATTTTCACAGCAGCCATTTTGATAAGAAATAGTAGGTAAGCACATGTGTTCATTAATGAACATCTTCTTTTCTTGTTATGAAGGTAACGTTTAAATCAGTGTAAAAAGTATCACTTGTGTTTATCTATGATTTCATGTCAAATTGGCTGACAAGAAAAAGTCTACCTACACAAGCATGACATATAAAGACTCACCGCCTGGTGAATTAATGACAAAATTGGTTTAAAAGACCAACACCCACAATTCAACACTGTCCCAAAAAACTGATCAAACATGACAATCTTTATAGATTGATTTTTGATGGTTTTAGAACCAATTTCAATTGGCCCTTGGAGGATCTACGGTTTTTGCTCCAGTTACAATTTAAAAAAAAAAAGAATCAAACAGCAGTTGGTTGACTGGCCAGTTTCTATTTGTGAAATGTAACCAAACCAAATCCACACAGTGCAGGTGTAACTGTTCTTTTTAGTGTTAAAGGCCCCTTCAGGCATAGATCTATTTTAATAAATGTGCCAAATGTGCCTTTGTTTTTTTGCAAAGACCTAGATGAGATAAATATAAATCTCATGTCAATACCGTAAGTATACTGCTTAAGTCAGCAGGCTTAACTCAGCTAAACACAAAAGTTGGAAAATAAGGAAAAGCTACTTTTGGTTTCTATTTAACAAGCAGGTTTTTTTCCTATCTTCATGCTAAGCTAAGTTAAGTTAACTGCAAGATCTCATCTTAATCTCAGCAGAGAATGAAGTATTTCTCATGTTAAACCATTCATTTAAGGGCACATCAGCTGTTTGACAAAAAAAAAAAACAACCATAAAACTAACATAATGTAATGGCAACAGTTCAGAAAGTAGCATAAAACCTATTTACAGTGCAAGTAATGAGGTTAATGATCATGACTTCTAAAAATTGGTTTTCTCAAGTTGTATTAATGTGCAATCATAAGCTAGTTTTTTCTTTTCTTTTCTTTTTTTTTCCCCCCGGCTGTTTTGTCATGTGTATATTCTTGTCCTTCCAATAAAATCCTTTTCTCTGTAATTCAACCATTTATGAAACTCTGCCTGCATCCTTCTTTTCTAAGTCAGTTATTTAAGGCTAACAGCCTAACAGAGCATGCAAAAACAAATAAATGTGGTGGAGAGTTAAGTGTAGCCTAGTCTTACCCTGTCTTTAATGATAATGCATGGGAATTAAACAAATCTAATTTCCCGTGTGTGTTTGTGTGTTTGTGTGTGTGTGTGTGCGCGCACACTGTCATTGTTTGTGAATTGCATTAACAGTTCAGGCACAGACATAAGTAAGGGAGTGGTCAATGTGAAGTGATTAGCATTTCTCAGCACCAGGTTGCATAGGAAATGATTTCATGAAATCGAAAACCCTTCATGTATGGCAGGATGTCTGTCAGTGAGTTAATATGCCACACAGGCTCTTGTCTAATAGCAATTAATTACAATGAGGAAAAGCGTAATCTAATTTAAATGTAATTTCCTCTTGATGACTTGACTCTGTGGCTGATGATCAGATGGTGGAAGATGGCAGAGTTTTTTTTTTTTAATATATATTTTTTTAAAAACAGATGAAATGAATAAGATCATATTGGTGGGAAAAACTGCCAAAAAAAATAAACAAATAAATCACAAAACGTTATGCCTAAAATTCTACTAGTGGGATGAGATACTTTAATTTCCTTCTGATCTAATTGAACTGTTTTCCACATTCCAGCCAGTGTATCCTCATTAAAACCGGAATTATGAGAGCAATAACTTTGCATGAAGAAAATTTCATTTAGGTCAAGAAAATTCCCCAAACAGCTTGATCAGAATGGGAGCTCTACATCTAGCTTACAGATATTTTTACACTCTTGTTTAACAGAAGATAACATTTCAGTCTAGAAATTAAATCGCTTGTTGAGCGCTTCCTGCAGTGCAGCAGCAGCAGCAGTCTCTCTGTGCCATGAAACAGAATTAGAAATCAATCTGCCTGTATGTTCGCATTGCCTGAGAAGGAAGCAGAGCTGCGTGCTGCTACTATGCACCAAAAGCTGTTCTCCCCATCCACCTTCTCTCACAGCACTGCACGGCAGGCAGCAGTGGGCTTGCAAATCCTTTATTAAAGGGCAGTGTTTACTGCACTCTCAAATGTTACCTTATATATAGGTATTTTCTACATATGGACACGTTGATTCATGATCAGTGTCACGGACAGTTTGGGACCATTTAATGAGAAAAGACTTACATTTTGGTAAATATGTTTTTTAATGCGCAGAACAGCAAAATAAAACACCACACCACTGATCATCTCTGTGAGCAAGTATAAAGCTACAGCCAGGAGCTTATCACACATGCTGGCCAAAGCACGTGTGGAACAGCTAGCATCCCTACAGCTTGCTTATTAACATGTTATACACTCACCAGCAACTTAGGTACACTGACTAACAGCTGACAGGAAGGCAAAAGTAAATCAAGTATCAATGTACCAAAATATGCAGAAGAGCATCTCTGAACGCACCACACATTGAACCCTGAAGCAGATGGGCTACAGCAGCAGAAGACCACACCGTGTGACACTCCTGCCAGCTAAGAACAGGAAACTGAGGCTACAGGTCATGCAAGCTCACCAAAATCAGATGACAAAAAAAAAAAGAAAAATGTAGCCTGATAATGTAGAGTCAGAGGTAAACAACATGAATGCATGGATCCATCCTCCCTTGTATCAGTGGTTCAAGCTGCTACTGGTGGTGTAATGGTGTGGGGGTTATTAGTACCAATCTGTCAGTGATGACACAAAATAATTATGCAAGTAAAATGCAGTTCAGTAGAAGTTTTTTAAATCTCATATCCACGTTGGAAATAAACACAGTGGTTTACGCCACACAAAGAAATTAGTATTTTGCCAGTCTCGCTTCACATGGCTATAAAAATTCTACTAAAACAGAAGTAAAGATCCAAGAAATTTACAAAAGAAAGTTGCTGACCTGTCTTTAGGCCTGTGTGATTAAGGCATTTGGTGTTGTCAAAAGACATCTAGCCTTGTGGACAGCAGACAGGCCTTTTCACAATGTCTATATAGTATTTTAATATAGGACACAGGAGAAGAAACCATATTGCCCCGCATATCAGGTGAGACAAGCTAAGCCCCACCCAAAAGCCCTCCTGTAATTTGAAAAATGCTGGCAGGTATGCTGCATCTTAATATACAGACAGTGCATTAAATATCAAAGTTGAATCAGATTGCAGATCAGATTGCAGGCAGTGTGCTTTGAACCCGCATGTGCTTTACATGCAGAAGCTACACTCCCACAATGGTAAACATACAGTCCCAAAGAAAGAAACAGTGGAATAATTTACCAATCTGTCTCACTAAGAATAGAGGGTGGATGGGTTGATGGGCAAGATTGAGAAAATGTGATAAATGCTGTGTGAAAGTGAGAGCCAAAGAGATGGAGATGAATCAAGGAGATAAAAAAGGGTGGGGGGGAGATGTCAGTGGGCTGGAGGAAACACAAGGAGGACAACGGAGAAATAAGAGACAGAAAGAGGAGAATTTACTGGTCAGTTCAGCTGCGGTTTGGTAGCCTCCAGAAGCACAAGTGGGGAGGAGAAAGCTTTCAGAGGCAAGAGTAATGTTTCAGGTTGTACATGAGTATGTGTCAGGAGACCCAATGACACAAGCAAAAGAGGTAGTGGAGCAGGAGCTGGAAACTACAACAAAGCAGCAGTTTCACCTGAAATAGCAGCTTGAAAGATGCAAGGACTTTTTCTTTGATTATTCACAATGGATAAGAATAGCAATCAAATGAGTCATCCACAGAAATAGCTTTTCATTATAAAAGGCCAGCGTGAGTGTTACTACAGTTCAGATGCTGCAGAGACTCAGCAACTTTCATTGTGATTATTCCAACAATTCATAGTCTTTGCTGTTGCTCATTTTGTCCGGGCTTTTCTGAGCTAAAATGACATTTAAGAATCCCCCTTTGGAGGTGAGTTTTCCCTCTAAGGATCTAAGTCACTGTAAGCTTTCCAGCATGCATCTGCCAAAATTCCTAATGTGTGTTTCCTAGGTTTGACTCAGAAACTGAGCTGAAAGTAGGGCACGAGTGAGTCACCACAAAAATACCCTCAGAACTGAAATGCAAGGTCTCTTTAATCTACTGTAGTATAAGTTTAGAGGACACACAGAGGCCGGCCGCTTTAACTTGTGGACAGTCTGTGGCCTTTAAGTGTGTTGTTTCTCTTGTCAAAGAACTGTTGAGGGCTTTCATGTTCCCAAATATATGTTTTATTTTTTTTAAAAATCATTATTTACAGGATTGTTAAGAGACAGCAATAATTTCCTTTCAAAACATTTTTAGTAATGAGTGAGAAAATAACAATGAAAATTAGAAGAAAATACTATAAACTAGCTGGAAATAGAACTCCTCAGAAAAATGTACCCTTTGCTATCTCCCCCCTGCATCACATCAGCCAGGCTGCCCGAGCCATTTCACTGTGGGGGAGCACAGTGTTCACATTATCGGTATTTAGCAAACCACTATCAGCTTATGTGATGTCGGGTGTTTGCTGACATGAAAACCTTTATTTTGTTTCGAAGAAGACGATGCTTGTAGTAGTTTAGAAAAGATGGCACCGAACCTCTGATTGCACTGTTTAAAATACTCTATGCAGTCCTGTAAAAAACAAAGCTTTAGCTGTCAGACAGATGGCCTCACATTTGGATACTTTGGTATATAAAGGAGTTCATGGTCAACTCAATGACTGCAAGGTGTCCAGGTCCTGTGTAGAACTGTCAAAAAAACTGATACTCAGATATTAATCAATAATAGAAATTGCTTATTTGCACCAATATCAACTCCAACAGTGCTGCCTTCGCCTCCTGCAGCTGATACACAACTACACACAGCGGCTGAACTAGCACACATTCGCAAAACTGAACTACACTTTCGAGAGGTCAGTACAGCTCCCGTTTCACCAATGTAGAAATATTAAACACTGATCATAAATGTTAACCTGACCGGTGTACATCAGCCACTGAACTATTAGCAGTTCCCTGATAGCCTCATTAGCCATCTGTTATCATTAAGGTAGTGGCTAGCGGCTATGGCTAACTAATGAAATCATAAAATTGATGTAGATGGTGGGCAGTTATCAGTCCTGCCTGTATGTAACAATAATAGACTGTGTTAATTTAACAGAATAACACAATTACTTGTGTTTGAAAAGTGTTAAGTTTCTCTTAAAATCCTGGACTAAAGCTGAAAAAGTCTGTCAGCAACAGAATCAGGTTTTTGGTTTTCACCAACCACGGTGCTTTGGTCTCATCTGTCTAAGGGACATCGTTCCAGAAGTCTTGTGGATTGTTCCGATGCAACTTCTGATGGAAACCTAAACCGTGCTGCCATGTTCTTTTGAGAGAGAAGCGGCTTTCTCCTGGCAGCCCTTCCAGACAAGCCACACTTGTTCAGTCTTTTTCTAACTGTACTATCATGAACTTTAACATTTAACGTGCTAACTAAGGCCTGTAGGGTCTGAAACTCCTGGATTCTTCTCAGAGCAGCAGCCAGTCGCATCGATATTCAAGTGTCTAAAGGTGACTTGATTTCATTACAGGAGATATGAAAGCTTGATCACTTAAGTACATTTTGTCCTACATTGATACACAAAAGCTAATTTAACTTAATTTAAATATTTGGGGTTTTTTGGCATACAACAACACAGTAAAATTCACAGCCTGGAGGAAACACCTGTGTTATTTTCCAGAAAGACAAATATAAAAAATAAGTCAGAACTACTTAACATTACTGGCAATGGTGCAAGTCCTTTTGCATATCTTTCACAGCCTGGAGCTAGAGTTACAGACGGCCAACTCAAAAATATTTGTCTGACGACAGCATACCCAGAAATGTGGTTGCTATTGGTCACAGAGCGTAGTTGGAATCATTTTAATAAGCAAAGGAACAAGTATTCTCTTCACGTGTCAAACATATTTCCTTTTCTGTCTCTGTTTCTTTTCTGTGTCTCTGGTGTCCTTCCAGCAGTAGCTGCAGCACCACAGAAATAAACACACAGAAGTCAGTTTTTTTTTAAAAAATATATATTATTAAAAGGGAGGTTGAGGAAACAAAAATATACATGCTGAGCTAAATGGAGCGGGGAAAGAATGAGGTGTTTTACACATATATAAGCTGGGAGCGGGGGGGGGGGCTTTCAGTGGGACACACAGACATGCATATCTATGCCTGGTTTCCTTTAATCTAACTCTCCTGGTGCACTGCATCACATTATTGGTGCTTGTTTCTCTGCAAACCACGTCCCTCTGTGCAGACAGACAGTGCACTGGGAGCGCTCTGCTGGCTCTGTTTTCGCAGTCGTGGATAAACCTGCTCAGAAGATAAGACCATGTTCAGCGGAGGAGTGACTCACCCAATAAACCTGGGAAACCATTTGCGTGTGTGTGTGTGTGTGTGTGCATGCACACTTTCTCCTCACCGGTACTAATAATAGCAGGTAATAAATAGAATGCAGACAGAACCAAAATGCCATCCCCAACACTGTTACAAAACCCAGAATAATGAGACAGTGGGAGTCGGAGCTTTGAATGGAATAACATGAGGAACACTGAGATGCATTATGGAAGAAAAATATACACCGTGTCAGTAGGAATGCATGAAAATAGTCTATATCAAAAACTAGAGAGCTATACATGGCAGCAAATGTTATACAACGCCCCACAAGGGTACTGTACCAACATGCAGGAAGTCACAGTAGGTAAACTTATTTTCTATTCTGCCAACTATTGCAGTAGTTAGCAGAATAGAAAATAAGTGTAAGTGAAAATAACTATAACAACTGTTAATGTTCATACTGTATGTGCCTTTGCTGCATCTTTAAAGAGATAATTGCTCAAATATTTCAGTTGAATGAAAATTATCCATTTTGTGCTCAAAATAAAGACATGACCCCCAAAGTCTATTTCATGGAAACACCTAAGGGCACGATTAAATAGCACCCATTAAGATTAAGAACTGTCAGGTCTCAGCTGTTTTCTGACAGTGCTGACACGTCTTAGAAAACGTCCTTGTCCTATTTTACAAATCTGAAATCAGTTTATGTATAAACATACTTAAATGACGCTGGGTTGATTCCCATAGGCAGAATACCGATTTAATACATTCACAGATATTCTATTCTTTTTGCATTCTTCACTAAAACTAATTTTGCACAGTTGTTGTGATTTGTAATATGTGTGTGTCTCAGAGATCCTGAGTGCTCTGCCTCTGGGAAATTTACCTCAATGCAGGTTTAACCAAGTGGACTGGTCTCAGATAATGGGCTCGATAAAGGACACAACACCAGTTCTCCAACTTAAGGGGTTGTGTGTGGGGAACACTGATCCTTTATAGCACTTGTGCTTGGAAAATTACAAATAGCTGCCAACATCTCGCCAAGAAGTTTCAAGTGCCTGTATGACCAGTGACAAAAATATGCTGGAAGCTGGAGATAATCTGTGGGGAACTAAATCCAAAATCTGATAGCATGGAACTCCCCAGCAATGCATGTGACACCCAAACTGTATATCTGGGATATTAGAAACACATATAGGAAAAGTTAATGGCACACACATGGAACCAAAATCAAAAATGACCAAAAGCAATTATAATGGCTAAGATGGAAGCAAATCACATCCTTATGGTAGCACTAAGACCAATTCCTTCAGGCAAAAGAAGACCCGGATGATGATATGCAAAGTTATGACAGGGTTTGCCAAGAGGCAACAAAGTGGTGCAGTTCTGAGCAAGAAGGCTCCTGGTTCAAATCTCCTGGGGTCTGTCTGTGTGGATTTTGCTCTCCATGTGCCTGTATGAATTCCCTCCAGTTTCCTCCCACATTCAAAAGACAGCCTCGTTAGGTTAATCGGTGATTCTAAATTGGTCATGGGTATGAGAGTGTGTGGCTCCCTTCCTTTTCGCCGTGTGACAGCTGCAAGCCTAAGCAATCTGGATGGATGGATGGATGGATGGATGGATGGACCTGAAGATCAACCAAACATGGGGCACCATGGGATCATGGGTAGGGGAAATTTATATGAGCCTTATGTCTTATCTAATTTAGGAATGCAATAAGTGTTTGTTTTTATTCTCTGTTACACATGTTGTATTATTACAAACCCAATGGTGACTTCTACAAAAACTTAAATAATTAGATGTAATCAAGCCTATCTTGACAAAATTTTAAGAACCCACTAAGAGCCTCAGAAAAAACCTCCGATGAGGTTCTTAGTGAGCTGATGTTACCTGGGACACAGATAAAAATAGATGCGCTTGAACACAACAAAAAGGACTTGCTTGCATTAGACCTTACCTTAAGAGATTCTGCTGATGATTGTAAATTGACTGGATCCAATTCACAGAATGGAGCAAGAACATAAACTGCACAAACTGACATAGTAACACCATAACCACATCACCTCCTAATAGTGCTTTATTTGTGATATGCTGACATATTCCCCCAATGTCTCCACTCAGTTTGTTTTTTATGTCTTTACATTTTAGTGTCTCTATCAATTGCCTCTGTGCTAAGTCACATTCTTCATTATCCCTCTTCACTGTGTTCACATTTTTCCATATGAATGGTTTCATTTGCCGCAGCAAAACCATCCATTTTTGTTACAAGATAACAAGAAGGCTGCTTGGGATCTAATTTTAAAAGTTATATATAAAAAAAGAGCACAATACCTTCAGAATACTGAAGGTATTGTATATGCATTTAATAGATTTTCTCCCCAAGGTTCACTTCCACCACAATATCCAATTAATCAATTAATAAATCATTTAATGAAATGACTTCCATTTCCCTTTCTCATTCATGCATCCAAAGTCTAAATTTACTTCAATATTACATTCCTTTTGTTTTCTTACTCTATAACAAATAAATCTGTTTGTTATTGGTTATTAGATGGCCAACCAAGCAGAGTGGGGGCTGGCAACTAGGCTGTCCTATCTACCCATGTGTCATTCCAAACATGGAGCACCAAGAGCTGACCAGACTGGGTCAGTAATGACTGCCACAAAGAAAATAAAGGACCCTAATCAAACCCAACCAAGCGGTAAGGAATGTTTGCTTGTCACTCTGTTCATTCTGTGTGGGTCACAATTATCTGCATCTGATAGGTCCTTTTAGCTGGTGTAAAATATGAGGTGGGGACACATTAGGGAAGCCCATTTTAGTCTCACTGGTTCACTGAGTAAACAACCTTGTCTTTCTCCAGCAACAGGTTTCCAGTCTTTACCTAGTTAAGCTGTGAGAAACAGGCAAATTCCTAGTAGAGCAGTGACATAATCTTGTTTGGTGGATTTTACGTAAAAGGCCTGGACAGCCATTCAATTTACACCTAAATCAATTGGAATGTTGACTGTCTGAGTCTGGGCCTACCTCTGGTTATTCAGTTTGGAGATGCAATGACCCAGTTGCTTCTGATACTCAGGATATCTATCAATAGTAAGTCGCAATGCAACATCAGTTCTCTCTTTTCCCCAAATTTAAAATCGATATAAACACTGACGCAGCTGTCACTGGGCTCTGTATCTACAAAACTGCAGCTGAGTCAAGAGAAGTCATTCTGCAAGCCTCTGTGTGTAACCCATCTCTCATGCCAAAGTGACACTTTATAGGTCAGTTTATCAGCTTGGCTGCTAGTAGTTTATTTTTAATAAGATATGTCCATGGTCATACTCTAAGCCACTCTCCTTCAGAACATTTTTTTTATAGGACAGAAACAGATTTGCTTATTCAAATTTCATACTGACGCTCAGCTCATCAGAGGTACGCTTTACAAATTCATCTCGTAACTTGTTGCCAGCGCAGCACAGGGATAAAACCACTCAAACTCTAATGCGCAGATGTGGTATTGATGGAAGAAGAAGAAAGAGCCATCTATGATACTGTGATTTTGTTCCAGGCACAATGTGCTGTTCTGGCAGCTGAGAACATCTAAATTTAGATACACCCCTCGTCTCTCCCCTTCTTCTTCTCTACCTCGTCAGCCCCCTCCTCGCCTCCTCATCTGCACTTTCCCTTTGTTGTGCTCTCTTCATCACCACAAACACGACACGAAAGCCCCCGTGGTGAAAATATCGACAGTTCTCCCTGCGTCAGACAAGTGTCAGCTGTGATGAGTGAAGCAAGCTCTTTGTTTGTGTGTGTGTGTGTCTCCATTGAGCCCTAGTGCAACAGCTATTTTAAGCTGATCTGAAAAACAGGTAATGATAGGGGATAACAATACAGAATTTAGGTGAGTGCATGCGTATGCGTTTATCTAATGGCTGCTTTCTTCTTACTTATCCTTGAGCATAAGCTGTCACTGGAGACAGAAAAAGAAGTGTAACAAAGCCAGCTTCGTCACACTTTTCTTGATACAAATAAAGGCCAATTAAGAAGTGAGCCAAGTGACTGAAATGACCTTGGAAGTTTTTTCTTTTTTTTCGCTGAAATACGGATTACCTCGTTTGACAAATACGCAGTTCTACACAGATCAAGATGAGCTGCAGCCAGAAAATTAATCTCCTAAACCTTGAACTAAGCCTGGCTGTCATACAGTGTTTAAACACTGACCAAAATATGTCACTTATATAAATATGTCAAATTATACCTTACGGGAAATGTCAAATGAGTTAAATAAAGAAACTGTATATAAAAGATGGATTCAGTCTGTGTCTGAAGAGTTAATGTAGACGTGCCTCAAACCTGCATATTTTCTTTGAGCTTTACACTAATTTACAGTCAAAGAGGTCTAAAAATAAAGTGTTCTGTTACTGGAAAGAGGTACAAAAAAATTATGTACCCAAACCTGACATATTTCACTTTACCAAACAAAACTAGATGCGACAGATTTATATAACAAAACAAATGTCAGGTACTTGCATCATTTTCCAGTATGTTTATAAATTCACCAGACACTTGTTTTCATAATTTTTCTCATAACGGCTTTGATCTTTCGCTCTTCCTGGGGCTGCTGCCCTGTAGCTGGATCTGAGCTCTGGACAGCCACTTTGCTTTTGTAAGCTTCTTTAAAATGTCCTGAGTGAAGATGATTTAAACGTCTGATTAGGCTTGTTTTATGAACATTTTCATGGTGGTCCCCCCCACAGTTTACTTTGACAAACTCTGTGTTTTCACTCAGAGTTAAGAGCTTCCCACACTAACGACAAGTTTGCATATATCGTTAGTGCGCGTGCACCGCTGTGCGAGTGTTACACATGCATTGAACAGAGCGGCTCATAATCGGGCATTCGTGAGGCTGAGCGGCCTCTGGTTAAGGTTGAAAATGATTATAAAATCAAATAAAATGCACAGTATTGGTACAAATACAGTGCTAAACAGAGCAGCAGAGAGCCAGAAGTTGCGATACACTTCAACACTCAGAATTAGACACAGATAGTGTACAGCCACAAAGCGAACAGAAAAACACATGCATACATGAACACACTGTTGTGTAAAAGTTACAGTTCGATGTGCTGAAAGGAGAAACAGAATGCGTAAGAGGATGTGAGGAGATGAACACCTTGTTTTATGTTGACAGGCAGACAAACGAAATAAAAATATTCCGCTGCACTCAAATGAGACCCCTCCTGCCCAGGCCTCTCAGCCTTTACAAAGTCTCAGTGTGTGACATGTTTTTCTTATTTTCCACCAGCAAAAAGTGGGTTTGTGTTCACCACTGAGGCGCAAAGAGAGAAACACTTTTCCTGCAGCTACGCAGGGTCTGTAATTATACACCGCAGGAGATATATTAGAACATAATGCAACTACGTACTTGCTGCTGCCGCTGGAAACCCGCTGCAGAGTTCAACACACAATGATGCTCACAAATGTGCTGCAGCCTATAAAAAGGACTAATTACAATATTAATAACTTAAAAGAAAAAGCTTGTTGAATTAAATATTGTAGCCATTAGAACTGAAGAACTGACAAACATCCTTTAGAGTGGATTAGGCTTATGTTATGTTTATGTTAATGTGTATAGATGGTAATAATAATTCTTCTTTTATAACAGTAGTAGTATCATTTTAACAGGTGCAGGAAGGTATTCAATCATTTCAAGGGAACAAGGAAAATTTAGCCATGTTAATGATCGAATATATTCCCTCTTCAAAATTCAACCTTTTTTGAGAAATCAAGAAGCAGGATTTTAAAAATAAACTTTATAGAGCACAAGAAAAGGGACAAATGAGAGACCAAGGTTAGAAAGGCAGAAGAGGACACTAACAGAAAAAAATAGATAGATATATAAGCTGAGAGGATGGAAGAAAGGGAGAAAGGGGATGAGAAAGGAAAAAAAACAGCTGTCTTTACCTTGATTAAATGGTGAGAGAAGTGTAAAAAGAAAATACATACAGAGACACAGACTGACAGAGGACTTGAAAAATGCAGAAGCAGTTGAGTAGTTCAGATTGTAAACTGACCTTGCTGGTTGAGCTGCTGTGTACTCTTGCTCCACTGCGACAACCCCACAATGGCCACCATCTTGGCACCCAAACTGGAGCGTCGCTTCTTAGTGCCAGCCAACGATGCCGAGTCTGGGACCCCACTGCCAGGGCTTTTCTCCAGGCTGTACATGGCCCCCGAGATGCTGGAGGAGCGCACCACGTTCCGGGCCGCCGTGCTCAGCCCGCTCAGGCCGCTCATCCCACCCGGGCTGGGCACCTCCACGGAGCTGCTGAGCATCATGGTCCTGCACTGGAGGGCCGATGGGCTGGGGGGAAGGGGCTGGAAAGTTGGAGCGGGGCTTGACAAAAGAGACAAGAGAGGATTAAAAAAAACAGTAAGGTACTGACAGGAGGGTGAAGGTGGGAGGGGGAGAAAAGCTCAAATAAACTGGTGCCTCGACGCTAAGTGTTTATCATAAAATACAGTGTAATAGCGTGTCTTACAGTTGCAGCAGCTCCCTGGGACTGAAGGACACCAAGTTTAATTTCAACCACAGTTTGTTTTTAAATTAATACCCACCCGCAACACACACACACACACACACACATGCACACTTACTGCAGAGGCAGCAAAAACGAGTTCTTACAGCATAAAAGACAAATAAAAAGTGAACTACTCAAAAAAAAGTCATTTTCATCTCCAGTAGTTTTGCAAACTGAGAAAACAAAGAACACAAAGGTCAGCAGGCGAGGACAGTGCAGATGGCAGCAGACTGTCCAAGTGAGGTAAACTATACCTCCGGCATCACACACACAAACACATGCACAAATGCCAGGACTGGCCTGCTGTTGAGGGGTGACCCTGTCAGCTGGTATTTGTCTCCTGTGTTTTTTTGGAATCTTATTTTTTTTTTTTTTGTCTGACCTTAAACAGTGACAGATGATAAACTCCAGAGCCAAGTCATCACTGGCTGGCTGAATCACGGCAGTGTGCGTGTGTACACGCTCAGCAAACTTTGATCAGCTTTGTAATATCAAACTGATGGGAACAGCACCTTTTGGGCTGGCAGAGGTACAGTTCTACTTATAAACCTTTTTCATGGTGAGACTGAAGCTATTAAATGGGATTAAGCCATTACTTGCACCTGTGGTTGTGTTAAATCACCTGGCTTTCCAACTCTACTCCTTACTTTCCTCTCGCCTATCACAGGGGTGATCATACAGAGGCTAAACCGACAGCATGGAGGCACAGATATATGTAGATGCATTGTGGCCAAAATCGTGCTTTTATACGCCTCCTAAATATTTCTCGTTCTTCACTGCGATTAGCTCGTTGTTGCAGCAATTTTTTTTTGTTACATTCTCTTTTGCTTTATCACAAAAAATAAAGCACTGCTGTATTTTGCTGACTCAGGACTTACTTAACAAGAGCCTTGTAAAATTTATATCACATATCCCACTCAGGTAGTTTGCATGCCTAAACATACAGTAATATGAACGACTATACAACTAGAT